>JAHWLE010001347.1:0-12135 GCA_024679135.1 Phytophthora foliorum
CGGCCTGCTTCGTGCTGCGGGAGCTCGCGCAGGCCGCGCCCACGCTGTTCCACGTCAACTTGACGACCTTCTTCCAGAGCATTTGGGGCGCCGTGCGGGACCCAAAAGGCGAGATCCGACAGGCCGCCACGAGCGCCCTGGCGGCGTGTTTACAGCTCATCACGCGCCGACAGACGCGCCATCGCGTGCAGTGGTACTGCAAAGTGTACGACCAAGTGTTTGAAGGCCTGGCACTGCGGCCGAGCGCGTCCAGTTCGGGCTCGCCGCCGAGTAGTGCTGCTGGACACACGGCGTTGGCGTCCTGGGAGTGTGCGCATGGCTCGCTGCTCGTGATCGGAGAGCTGATCGCCAATACCGGGAGGTTTATGGTGCCGAGGTTTCGAGAAGTGTGCGATACGGTGCTGAGGTACAAGGATGCAAAGGAGAAACTCGTGAGTCGCGCGGTGTCGAGACTGCTGCCGCAGCTGGCGGAGTTCTGTCCGGGAGCGTTCGTGCAGTATTATCTGGATGTGTGCGTGGCCCATTTGACCAAGCGCATACTGGAGTATTCGTCGCCCGCGTCAGAGCGCGGCGTGGCCTTCTTAGCTATGGGCAGACTCTCCTTGGCTGTAGGTGATGCATTGCTACCTCATCTTCCCCCCATTCTCAAACTCGTGAAGGAGTCGTTGGCGCCACATACAGGGAACAAGCGCAAACGCACAAGGAACAAGTTGTTCTGCGTTCAAACGCTCACGTGTGTGGCTAATATGTCGCGTGCATTGGGACCGCGATTCGAGCCATTCTTGTTCCAGGATGGAGTATTAGAGACGATGATGATTGGCGGTCTTAGCGACGAGCTGATTGAATCGCTTGCTGAAGTCGTTGCCAGTGTACCAAGCGCACTTCCTTATGTGCAAGAACGATTACTGAATGAGATTTCTGGGATTCTGCGCGGCACGCCATTTTCACTCGGTAGTGCTAGCGGGGCCTACCCACCTGGAAGTAACAGTGGACCTGGCAGTTCTATGAACGGAGACGGCAGTGAATTATTAACGCTGGAGTCTTCATATTATGATACTGCAAGCGAATCCCCACCCGCTAAGCAGACGGCTGTACAAGCACTTTTTTCTTCCATGAAGCGTGGTTTCTCAAGTGTTGAGGACGACCCAGCGAGCGGGAGTGGCGCGTTGATGATCAAGGGCGAGACAGGTGATGAGATTGATACTATCCTGCTGTCCTTGCGCACGCTGAGCTTCTTTGATTTCAGTGGAAGCTTTTGTCTGCTACCGTTTGTGCGCGACTGCGTTGCGCTGTATTTGAAAAACCCGGACGCACGAATTCGGAAACAAGCGGTTATCACTTGCAGCAAGCTCCTGCTCCCTTCACCTGAATCTCCGGATACAGCTTTGATGACTTCGTGGAGACACGTAAAGAAACGTGGACCAAGTGGACGTGTGATTGATATTGTTCTCACACAACTGCTGCAAGTTGGTATTTCGGATATGGATGTTGCAGTGCGAAGGAGTGTTGTGGAATCTATGGACGCGCGCTTTGACGAGCTACTGAGCCAGGAGGCACACTTGAAATTGGTGTTTCTGTTGCTAAATGACGAGAGCGCTAATATCCGCGAGCGTGCGATGCAGTTGCTTGAACGGTTAGCACCTCGTAACCCGGCTTTCGTGATGCCATCATTGCGGCGCGTGCTTATACAGCTGGTCACAGAATTGCAACATACGCCTGATCTACGTATGCGTGAGGACAGTACTCGACTTCTCGGACACTTGATCCGTGGTGCGCAGCATTTGGTCGACCCGTACGTTGTGCGTATCCTGGAGGTACTTCTACCCACACTTGTGCGTGGAAATGCCCCGCTAGCGATCGCGGTGTTGGTAACTCTGGGCGAGCTGGCACTGGTGTCCCGCACACAGATCGCGGCGTACGAACGCTACCTGTTCCCGCTTATTATTCACACATTGCAAGACCATTCTTCCATTGAGAAGCGGCAAGTCGCGTTGCAGACCTTAGGCCAACTCGCCGGCAGTACAGGCTGCGTGGTTCGCCCGTATCTGGCGTCGCCCAAGTTGCTAGAAATTTTCCTTAGCCTCCTGCACCACAATGTAGGTACTCCATGGTCTTTGCGGCGGGAGGCAATGCGAACAATCGGCATTCTCGGCGCGTTGGACCCGTACAAATACAAGCTGTGCGTTTCGCGTGCGTCTTTACGTCAAGCAAATGAAGTTGCGAGCACGGCCAGTGCAACGCCAACCACAGAGGACGAGGTGGTAAACACCGATAGTGCTGCGCTCGGTGTACCGAAGACAATGAGTGGCACGCTGACATCACAATATCCGACGCTGGATCTTGATTTGAAGGCACTGGGCATAAATATTAATCTCGCCAGCTTCGACCGCAAGGCAACAAACGATGGGTTGGACGAGAAACAGCAGATCGAGCTGCAATTGTTCACTGCTGCGCCTATTGGCACCAGAAAACTTGACGCCGCCACAGCAGCTGGTACGTTGGGTGTTGGATCACAATCCTCTCATCCGGCAAGTGGTGCCGCTGGTGTCTCTGCTGGGGCCCCATCATCGTCTCTGACATCTTCTTCTCGGAAGAAACGACAAGTTGGTTCCATTGGTATGAGCCTAAGCGACAACTCGTTTGATTTCGAGAGCTCGCTTATGGACAGCGAACTGGAACTTGACCCAACAGAGCTGTCCCCGGCCTCAGAGGCGTACTTTCCAACGGTTGCCATCCATGCACTGTTGCGCATCCTACGAGAGCCGTCTCTCAACGCACACCATCACGGTGTCATCCAGGCCATTATGTTCATCTTCAAGAGTTTGAGCACTCAATGTGTGCCGTTTCTCAAGTATATTTTGCCACCTTTCCTGCGGGTGCTGGCGCGTGGCGAGCCGCGACTACGCGAGTCGCTGTTCCTGCAACTTACAACACTGATCTCTATTGTCAACGCGCACATGAAACCATTTTTCCCGCCTATCATGGTTCTTGCACTGCGATTCTGGGGGTCGCATCTTCCGCAAATTGTTCGACTTGTGGAAAAGATTTCTCAGGCCGCACCGCACGAGTTCCGTACTCAATACTTCCCCAAGTTATTGCCTAAGCTACTTGAAGTTCTTCAGCCGCAATTTGGGTTGAGCAGTGGTACTGCTGGTGCCGACGGGGATCTTTCTGGAGCTGGCGCAGGCGGTGCTGCAAATATTAATCAGGGATCTGTAGATGGAACCGCAATCGGGGGAGGAAACGGTGATCTGCATGCTCAGGGAAACACCGGCAGCTCAAGTGGAAGTAAGAATTCGAGTGATCACGCACTCCTCTCCAGTAGCTACGATATTGTTCAAAATGGTGGCCCCGATGGTAGCGCTGCAGTCGCTGTAGCAGCTATTCAGGTGCAAGTTGTGCAGTCATTGATTGTATTTGGGGACGCCGTGGAGGATTACGTGTATCTACTGGTACCAACCCTCGTGCAACTGATGGAAAGTCTGGAAACTCCTCTTGAAGTGAAGGTCACCACAATTTACGCTCTGGCGCGAATTTGTGTTGTCGCGAACTTTGAGGAGTATGCCGGACCACGATTGCTTCAGCCTCTTGCCCGTGTAGCATCGCAGGTGTCAGCCAAGGGGCCATTCTTCTTCAGCCGTTCAAGTAGCAATGCTGCCATTAATGCAGCTGGGGATGGGGCAAACCTACCAGGATCAGCGGGAAGAGGGGCTGCTGGAGCCGCGGCGGCACGGATCGCAACTACGAAAACAGAAGCTACGCGTTTCTCCGAGGTGATGCTGTATGCTCTTGGTGCTCTGGTGTTCCAACTTCAAGTGGAGATGTTGAGCTTTGAGCCGTTGCTGCAGCAAATTATCGCATCGTTGCCGTTCTCTCATCGTGGAAATCTCAGTACGGCTGCAGCTGCTCCTGAAACTAGCAGCCCCTCCTCATCGCCGCAAGCTATGGTGCAACGGATTGCCCAGGCACTGGAAACTTTGCGTCGTGGCGGACGCGTACCTCGTTCATTCCTGGACGACCCGGCGTTTATGGCACCTAGCCTGCGCAAATTCTCGAGCGAGCTTCAAGCTCAGGCGGCAGCGTCCATGACGCCAGCGCCGTCTCCGCCGACAAATGTACGCTTGCACGTTAACCAACAGAATTTGCGACGAGCTTGGGAGGCGTCTCAGCGCAGCACGAAAGAGGACTGGATGGAGTGGATGCGGCGTTTCTCTATTGAATTGCTTCGTGAGTCTCCAAGCGCTGCGCTGCGATCATGCTGCGCATTAGCCCAGGCGTACAACCCGCTGGCACGAGCGCTGTTTAACCCAGCGTTTGTATCGTGTTGGAACGAGCTTTATGAGCAGTACCAAGATTATTTGGTGCGCGCACTTGAAACAGCCTTTCAGAGCGACACAATTCCGGCTGAGATTTTGCAAACGTTGCTGAACCTCGCAGAATTTATGGAGCATGATGTGGAGGCACTGCCTATCGACATTCGTGAACTAGGTGAGCTGGCCCAAAAGTGTCACGCGTATGCTAAGGCGTTGCATTACAAGGAACTGGAGTTCCATACGTCGCCTAGCACGTGCATCGAGGCGCTTATCTCCATCAATAATCAGCTCGGTCAACCTGAGGCTGCTGTGGGAATTCTGAAGTACGCGCAAGCACACCACAGCAGCGTTATTCAGGTCAAGGAGACGTGGTTCGAGAAGCTGCAAGACTGGCGTGCAGCACTAGCCCTTTATGACAGGCGACTTCAACATGCGCAGCAGCAGGGCGGAGAGAACCAAGGGTTGGGTATCGAGATTTGCATCGGAAAGATGCGGTGTTTGGAGGCGTTAGGAAAATGGGAAGAGCTTAGCGCTCTGGCTGCCCAAGTGTGGAGTGATCTGCATTCACCAGAACGCAGTCCAGCCAAAACCATCGCGCCAACTTCTCGAGGCCGACCGCCGTCTGCTGGACGGAGTAGTTCAAGCGTCAGTTCTGGCCGTGGAAATGCCAGCCTCCTACGCCGGGGTAGCAACAGCTATGGGTCATCCTCGTCTCTGCAGTCTGCGAGTGGGCCCCCTCCGTCATCCTCGTCATCGTATCAGCTTTCAGATGATCGAGGTGATGAAGCTACTGCTCTCAAACGCGTTGCCATGCTTGGAGCACGGGCGAGTTGGTGCCTATCACAATGGGACAATATGACACAATACGTGACGGAATGTGCGGCCCAGAATGACACGAACAGCGCCAGTAGCGGGGTCATTTCTAGGGCTGCAAGTGCTAACGGCCATGGCTATGGCTATGGATACAGTCACGGTCACGGAGCTTTTGGTGCGGATCAAGATGTGACTGAATTATCATTATACCAGTCAGTTTTGGCGGTACATCAAGGTAATTTCGAGCAAGCAACGACACTTATCGATACCACGAGAAAGACACTGGATACAAAACTGGGTGCGCTTGTCGGTGAATCGTATAGTCGTGCATACCGTAGTATGGTGACGCTGCAGCAGCTCAGTGAGCTGGAAGAGGTTGTGACGTACAAGAAGCTTCGCTCTCAAATATCTAAGGGCGAAGAATCCGCTCGCTACAAGCGCCATTTGATGCGTATGTGGCATGACCGACTTTCGGGCTGCAAACGTGTGGTCGAGGTGTGGCAGCAGCTAATTGCTGTTCGTGCTTTGATCTTATCACCACACGAAGATATTGACACATATCTGCAGTTCGCCAGCCTGTGTCGTCAGTCGGGAAATCTTTCGCTCTCACTAAAAATATTCACGAATGCGCTGCACGTGCACGGCGGAGCTGGATCAAACGGAAGCACTGGTATCTCTGAGATGCTTAGCGTGGCGCCGTCGAGCTCAGGCGCGTCTCCGTCATTCGGCTTTGCCGAGAAGGACCGCAACCGTGTTGCGTTTGCGTACTTGAAACACCTCTGGGCTGCAGGACAAAAGCATGAGGCTTTGTCGGACCTGCACCGCTTGGTCATACGTATCTCGTCCATGACTCGACACCGCTCGCAGGTTCCAGGTGGAATGGGCGGAATGCCATCTCCTGCGCCTGCAATGATGCCGATAAGAAGCGAAGAGGAAGAACTGCTTGTGAAGTGTCACTTGAAGATGGCGGAGTGGCAGCTTGCAGTGCATGATCAGCAGATTGAGCACGTTCCGGTCGAGAGTGTCCTGTCTTCTCTGCGGTTATGTACGGAACTAGAGCCACGCAGTTACAAGGCGTGGCATGCCTGGGCGCTGATGAACTTCCAAGTAGTGGAACACTCGACACACAGCCAGCACATTTCAGCTAATGCGACAGCTTCGGCAGTGGCGGCATCTGCGTCTGTTGCCCCGTATATCGCCCCTGCAATCGAGGGTTTCTTCCGATCGATCGCGTTGGGCCGTAGCCGATGGGCTGCCAATGTGCAACAGGATATTCTGCGAGTCCTGACGCTTTGGTTTGCGCATGGTCATCGCACCGACGTGCATGCTGCCTTGGAGAAGGGCTTCCGTGCGGTGAGCATCGAAACGTGGCTGATTGTGATCCCGCAGCTTATTGCGCGTATTCACACTCCTTATCCACGGATCCAGAAACAACTGCATCGTTTGCTGGTGGCCGTAGGCAAGCAGCACCCGCACGCGCTCATTTACCCGTTATCCGTAGCGCTGAAGTCGTCAGTGAGTGAGCGCCAGCAAGCTGCCGACGCCATTATGAGCACAATGCGAACCAACTATGTGGAACTCGTTGATGAGGCACTGCTTGTCAGTCGCGAACTCATCCGCGTTGCCATTTTGTGGCACGAAATGTGGCATGAAGGCCTCGAGGAAGCTTCGAGACTGTACTTCGGCGAACACAACGTTGATGGAATGGCAGAGGTCCTGCGACCGCTGCACGCGATGATGGAGCGTGGTCCAGAGACTCTGCGTGAGGTGAGCTTCAACAGTGCGTTTGGAAGGGACTTGCGCGAGGCAAACGAGTGGCTGCAGCGATTCCTGAGCAACCGTCGCAATGAATCGGACCTGAATCGCGCTTGGGATCTGTACTACCACGTCTTCCGCCGCATTAACAAGCAGCTACCGCAGATCACAACGCTCGAGTTGCAGGTGGTGTCGCCAAACCTGTTGGCAGCCCGGAACTTGCAACTTGCTGTGCCTGGTACATACCGCGCTGGTCACGCTATTGTGAAGATCGGTAGTTTCCTACCGACAGTAGCGGTGATCACGAGTAAGCAGCGACCTCGTCGCATTACGATCGTCGGCTCTAATGGCCTAGAGTACATGTTCTTGCTTAAGGGCCACGAGGATTTGCGCCAAGATGAGCGTGTGACGCAGCTATTCGGCTTGGTGAATGCATTGCTGATTAACGATCGGAATACGTCCAAGAAAGACTTGAAGATTCATCGATACCCTGTCATCCCGTTGTCGGACAACGCTGGTATTGTAGGCTGGGTGCCTCACTGCGACACGCTCCACCAACTTATCCGCGATTATCGCGAGGCTCGTAAGATCTTGCTCAATATCGAGCATCGGTTGATGCTGCAGATGGCACCGGACTACGATGCGCTGACGCTGCTCGAGAAGGTGGAGGTGTTCCAGTATGCTTTGGAGAACACGGCAGGTCAGGACTTGTACAAGGTGTTGTGGCTGAAGTCTGAAAACTCCGAGGTGTGGCTGGACCGACGGACGAATTACACTCGGTCTTTGGCAGTCATGTCGATGGTAGGCTACATCCTTGGTCTTGGTGATCGCCACCCTAGCAATCTGATGCTCCACCGTTTCACGGGAACGATTGTTCACATTGACTTCGGTGATTGCTTCGAGGTTGCAATGGACCGAGAGAAGTACCCCGAGAAGATCCCATTCCGCCTGACTCGGATGCTGACAAACGCGATGGAGGTAAGCGGAATCGAAGGTAACTTCCGCTTCTCGTGCGAGAGCGTGATGGCTGTGCTGCGCGAGAATCGCCACAGTCTTATGGCTATGCTTGAAGCCTTCGTCCACGACCCACTTATCGCCTGGCGACTACTCGGGTCGACAAACATACCGGCATCGAGCCACGCTAGCAGCTCGGTTGCATCTAGTGTTGCGTCATCGTCAATCGTTTCCAGTGCCATGAGCATGAGCAGTGAGAGCGATTACGAACCGTCCGAAGACTCGTCTCACGGTCCTGGTGAGGAAGCGCTAGCGCCGCACCGCCGCAGTGAAAGCATTTCGATTCCAGACCCGACACCGTCATCAACAGCCACGCTGCTTGATGATCGAGATGAACGTTTGCGAGTCACGGCAGCAACACCTGCTAATGGAGGATCTGAGCAAGATTCAGATCAAGGCAAGGAAGACAAGAAAGATGAAGAGGGAAAGCAGGAGGTAAATGGGGCGGGCGCACAAGTTACAGCTGACGAGGTTGCCGAAGAAGACGAAGACAGCGTTCACGCAAGTGACGCGAGTGGCACCACTTCCACTACCGCTGCAGCCCCGCAGCCAGCGCAACGACCCCTTCCTCCGCGTGCTAAACCTCCCGTGCCACGTCAAGTGAGCGCTAGTCTGGCTGCTCCGCGTCAGCTGCCGCCACGACCAGGAACCAAGGATGCCGAGGCAGCTCCGCCTCCACTACCGTCGTCATTGTCGTCGCGGCCAATGAGCCTGAGCAAGTCGATCCCGCTTCCGATGCGCAAGCTTCCTCCGCGCACCCCAACGCCGAACCGACTTCGCGAGGATACGATCGACGAGAACGAGGAGTCCAATGTCGTCGAGCAGATTGACTACACCACGACGAACCTGCACGCCGAAATTTCGTCGCTGGCGGCTAGCGTCTCGAGTGTTGGCCATTCCAGCTTGAGTCGCAGCTTCTCCGTCACCCAAGCTCAAGTCCAAGCTCAGTCCCGTGCGGCGGAGCGCCAGCAGCAACAAGAACAGGCAGGTACAAGAGGAGACCAAGGCAACGGAGCAGCGCCACCAAGCACGCCGTTGGGACCGCCGCCCCGATTGGCGCCAGCCCCATCGACTTCGTTCGTGTCGGTGACGGCGGCCACCCAGATCCCACCGTCCTCGGATGCAATGCCGCCAAACGACTTGCACGCCAACCGCAGCGTCCGCGAACGAGAGCTGCTGAGTGCGCTCGGACCCGAAGGCATCGAGGCGCCTCGCGTGGCGTTGAACGAAAAGGCCGTCGCGGTGATTCGTCGCGTGCAGGCCAAACTCTCTGGGCGCGACTTCGAAGGAGACGGCGGCGAGCCGCTCGACGTGAGTGCGCAAGTGCAGCGTCTCATCTCGCAGGCCACCTCGCATGAAAACCTGTGCCAGTGCTACATCGGCTGGTGTCCCTTTTGGTAAAACTCAATATACAATTGGTAGGATAACTACTGGAGCGTTGCATAAGGCGCCAAGCACCAGGCAGCGTCGAGCATGACCATAGCGACCAACCAACGCAGCTCGGTGGCGTTGCGAGGCGGTGACATATGAGAAGAAAAAAATATTATAATACAGTCGAACCTGCTTACATGAGCCATGGTTGGTGACCCAACGCACTCTGGCTCATATAAAATGGCCTCAGTTAAAATTATTATGTGGTATACACGAAGAAATCGTGCATAGTTCGCTGACGCAGCGTTAGTGACGCTTAGCCTTCATCGCAGTCTCCCGAACCAAAGCAGTGACTGCCACTAGAAATTTTCTTTCACTGTCTGTTTCCTCGCCACATTGCAAAAGAAAAGCAGATAACTCAAGGCAGTGCCTCAAAGGTACAGCCGGCGTAACTATTAATACTGGCTCGCTCTCCTCCTCCTCCAACTCCTCGATCACCACTTCTTCGTCCGCAATGATATCGGGCTCGTGCACGTCTTCATTGTCGTCTACTGCAACATAATCACTGGCACTAATAGCACCCTCCCAACCCCGCATCATTGCTGTCAGCTCCTCCATTTCGTTGCCGCCCACAGCTTCAGCGTAATCGTTGCATACACGGGCTCTTGGCGTTGCTAATGGCAGGGCTTTGCTTCAGCTTGAGACGCACTTGGAGCTTCTGTTCGATTGTCAGACACGTGCGTGAACTCATGGATGCGGTGTCGGGGGAGTTGGGAGAGGGGGGGGGGCTGCGTTTCTCGTGGCTGGGTTTCGGATAGTGAGCGGACCAGATGTGGAGCCTCGTGACTCAAATAAAAAGGTTAGATCACGAGCCGCGTGTGGACCAAGTCGGCGCTGGAACGACTGGAGGCCGTGCTGCTGCACCTCAAGCGACAGTTTGCAGCTGCTTACAGACTTGCAGGCACAGCTACGCAAGGCTCAGCAGGCGGTGCGCAGCTTGAAGGATTCCTGAACCGTGAGCTGTCTGGAGCAGATGCTCCGTCTCGATTGATCGAGGCGCTGGCGCTCTCAATTGAATCATCGACCTCACAAGATGAAATTGCTCGTGAGCGACTGCGCGCTGCTCAGCATGAAGGTGAGAACCCGCTGCTTGCCATCTACCACTCCAGACTGCGTGAGGGCGTGCGCCTCTTTTATGAGGAAGGTGTTGGCATGGATGGCGAGATGGATGCTGTTCTCCTAAGGGAAGTGAAGCGGTCAAAGCCAAGAGCAGCAAGAAGAAGCCGCAAAAGAAGAACTACCGTCGCGAGAGAAACAACAGTGCTCGCCCCGGTGCAGGAGATGGCGCTGAGCGAGGCGCGTCGTCGACGTTGGTGGAGATGCCCAGCTACCCGCTTCTGGCGCAGTGGCGCAACAACTGCCGTGACTGGTGCTGCCACTTGTATGCGTACGCAACTCCTACGCAGGAGGCGCTGGATGTTATGGCGAAGCACGCGCCTATCGTCGAAGTGGGTGCTGGTACCGGCTATTGGAGTTCCTTGCTGCAACCCGCTGGCGTGGATGCCGTTGCTTACGATAAGTGCCCGCCGAGTGCCGAGGGTGCGGACGGGAACGCTTACCACGGCCATGTGCCGCCATTCTGCTCTGTGGGTCGCGGAGGCCCCGAAGTGCTCGGCCAGGATGACGTGTCAGGGCGCAGCCTGTTCCTGTGCTACCCGCCACCGGGTGATGCCATGGCCGTCCGCAGTGTGCAGTTGTTCCAGGGCGACGTAATTCTGCATGTTGGTGAGTGGCAGGGCGACCGTCGCTTCGAGAGTGAGCTCCAGCGCCGTTTTGTGCTCGAGCAGGAGATTGCTCTGCCCAACTGGGGCAACTCGGCTTATGAACTCACAGTGTGGCGAAGCAAGGCAAATGACGCCGAACCTGCAGTATGGCGCGCGATGAGCTGCTTCCACTGCGACAAGACTCTGGCTGAGGCCTCTGAGGAGGGCGAGCCACTGCGACGCTGCGTGATCTGCAAGACTAACGTGTATTGTTCAGCCATGTGCGCACAACGAGGTGCAGTTGGCCACGCCGCTGAGCACGCAGCACGTCTGGTATTCCTGGAAGAGCTTACCTCCGACTTGGCGTACGACCGCGTTTTTGAGAACGAGGCCTACTACCGTGAGCTATTGGACCCTGACGTGGACGACACCGTCGTGGCTGTTAAGAGCAACTGGAACACGCTGACGAAGGGAGAAGCGTCGGACGACGCCGCAGATTCCAACAAGGAGAGCCAAGACGAAGACAAAGACGCCGAAGCGGAAGACTCGGACGAGGAGCCTCAGCCTGTCAAGACGACCAAGAAGGCCGGTGCCTAGACCATTTCTCAGAAGCAAATAAGTTCTGTAGCCACTCCCAAATCCCTGCCGTCGAAGCTCTCTGCATCTGCCTCAACTGTTTCCTGATCCACATATCCCGCAGTTCACCCGGTGCCATCACCAAGAACATGTCAGCCTTCCCCACGTCCAGCATCAGGTCCACTGCATCCACCACGTCTTGTGCAGGCCACGAGCCCGCGTAACTCTCCTGAACACAAACCACCGCCTTCTCAACAGGCGTAAGCAGCAGTCCCTCTCTCTCCAACTGCTCGCGGGTCTTCTCTTTCTTCTGCTGCAATGACCATCTGCGTCCCTGGACCGGAAATCTCCGGGTGTCTGGCTCGGAATCTGCTGTACCAGCCCGAGGAAACGTGCGCTCCGCTGCGACTGAGAACCTCATTGGCCTTCACAATCAACTCGCGCCTCCTCACGGGCAGCTCCGCGACTTGCAGCTCGCCCATCCAGCGCAGCAATTGCCGCTCTGCAGCTTGACTCAAGGCCGGCCGAGG
>JAHWLE010001348.1:0-12134 GCA_024679135.1 Phytophthora foliorum
CATTTACCTTTATGGCATGACATGGACAGCGATTCCGTATTTACGTAAATACTATCGACTATCAATACGGGAATGCCCATATTCTCTGGATGAGTCTTGAGGAGATACCATTTTGCCCAAACTAACCGTTTCTTTTGATACAGGTACGTAACCTAAAATAAACTTGGATATAGCGTTCCTTTGAAAAACCTGTGACTAAAATAATACCTGTTAGATTACATGTCAAAATAGTACCTGGTATATTACATGTAAAAACAATCCAGAGTTCCCGTTGTGGTCATATTCACCGTGAGATAACATAATTGTACCATATATGCAATGCATAATAGAATATACCTCATACAAAATTGAGGATAATCGTGTTTTAATAATAGTTATTCTAATGACACTTAGTAAAATCCAATGAATGTTGACTGTAGCGACTAGGGAAGACATCAAAACCCAATTACCCAGAAATGTTGCACGAAGACAGTGGGTCAAACGAAGATAGTATCCTCGTGGGTTATACGCCAGGGAACTTTACCGCCATGCAGTAAGAGAAGATGCCAGGCAGAAGCCTTCCTTCGACTAGTGTTGGTTTTGATAGCTTTCGAAACATCTGAAAACGATTCACCTCTTCGATATTAATTGCGCAATAGCTCAAAATAGATCAAAACTACTTCCGAAAACCCTGCCTTAGAATAGATTTGCGCTGCTCAGACTCTCATTCACGTACTCTGCTCCGACGGCACCGATTGTGTCTCTCTCTCGAGGGCTTCGTGGCATTCCGGATAGGAATGCAGCCGTGCCCAGTCTGCATTTTCCTTAGCAACAGCGAGATGGTTGACGTAGACGTACGCTAGCATGTCGACCTTGTCCGTAGTCAATCTGTTGCGATGGATGGAAATCTAATCCCCCGGAACAGAAGCTTGAACGGGTTCCGAAATGCATCGGATTCAGCTAGCGCAAATGGTAGCGCACAAAGGTAAAACATGCTCGCCAATGCCATCTCAAACTGTGCTGTTGAGAGGATGTAGGCGCTGATGTGGGTTGTGTAGTGGCGTCGCCAGTGGTTGGCTGGGTGTTGCCACCTCTAGATGCCACAGCAGGGGCCCCACCAGCGGCAAACGGGGGTCCTCGCAGTGTAGAAGCCTCCGTGTGGCGTTGAGGGTCCGGGAAGTAATCGATCACGCGCTGCTTATCAGCAGTAGGAGCATCTGGACAGCTCTTGAGGTGGCGTTGCATGTTGGTCCCAGGCCACTTCCAAATTTGCCGGCTGGTGATCACGACTTTTCGGGCTCGGGACCAGAACGGCGAAGACAAGCACATCCGGGGGGGGAAGGACGCGAAAACCCCCGGTATACGATCTTCAAACTTAAAAGTTGAAGAGACGCACGCGGACAGCGACCAAGAGTATGGAGAGAGGTGCTCAGGACGCAGCCGTCAGCACGCCAATGCTTCCAAAGGTAGAAGCGGGCACAGGAGAGCAAGCCCCGGGGGCCAAGGCTGCAGCTCAGCAGACTGAGTGGCAAACTGCCAGGGGTAAGTCGGCTAAGGCGCGAGCGCGAGCAAGCAGCAACGCCAAAGACAAGGACAAGCGGTCGATCCAGGGGCAGCAAGAGGGTCTGAACAACGATAAGAAGCTTTCTTCGACGAAACAAGCGGCCGGGTGGAGGAAATCGGAGGGAGGTAAGCATAGTGGCGGAGCTAAGGACGGAGAGTCGGACAGAGGAGACGGACGAGCGGCCTTATCCAGCTGAAACGGTATTTGGCTCAAGATGCCCCGCTGGACTACGTGATTCTGCTGGTGGAGCGCATGAGTGCTCTAGCCAAAGAGAAGAGATACCAAGCTTTCAAGACCAAGATGACTAAACAGGGGAACATGCAGGAGGGGGAGGAGATTATCAAGGACCAGTGGCAAGACGAGCCCTCGGCACAGCAAAAAGAACGATACCAGAAGCTACACAGCTACTGGAATCTGCGTGATCCTGTACACGGACGGAGGATGTATCAGTGGATGAAGGAATGGATCGTCAGAGACAACCTACCGCAGGGTGAAGTGGAGGCGAGATTACATTTTTGCCACCTCGAGAAACGCGGCGATGAGGCACTAGAGGAAAAACAGTCGGTGCCAGAAGCAAGATCGTACCTAGGGGCGGTGTACCAAGGTCTCCCACAACACGGAGGAGAACATGAAACGGCAGAGCAGCAGCGCATGAAACAACTTTGCATGCAACCAGTGCACAGGGTGACCCAATTGAGGCAGAGGACGGCTGATGAGGACAAGGCCTTACTGATGATCCTGAACCACGAGATCGAGGTTCCAGGCGTACCGCCTTTCTTGAGACAGACCATGACTTCAGGAGAACTGGCCTATTTTACGGACATCTTCCATGCCATCGAATAACCCTTATATGCGCATCTTGCGCCGGGCCAGCAATTCGGAGACAATATGTCCAGGCAGGCCATCGTGCGGCACATCAACGCAGGAGTGGAGACTGCCCCCAAGCACAAGCAAGAAGTAGATGATTTTAAGGCGGCATTTTCACGGATAGCCTTGGCTGCGGAAGCACGAGTGGTGGCGGTAACTTTCAAGGGTCGCCAATCAGCGGCGCGGTGGGTTAATTGGCGGCTGCCGCTTGCAGCAAAGCTGCTCACGCTGGTAGATTACGATGGACAGTGTGAGCGAGCGCGGACCACCCATGAGCTCGTACAGCTTGACTACTACGAATTCACAGCGGCGGTTCGAAAGGGAGCGATATCTTCAAGAGACATGCATTGGATCTTAACTCACGCGCTGGGTCTCCAAGCTCAGGAGATAGCTCACCCAGAAGTGTGCGCTCGGGGTTTGAACGACAAGGAATGGAAGGTCACTGTGAAAGGGGAACAATGCCCGAAAATACTGCGCTCAAAGGCGTATGTGGAATTGGATCAAGCGGCGTTTATGATACATCACCACAATATCAACGTGAACTGGCCATGTGCCAATTGTAATTCGCCCAACCATCCAACGAGAGTGTGCAAGGTGACAGCAGCTGACCTATCCCAGCACCACAAGGAGTACAACGTGAGACTGTCTGGCACGCTTCCGTCAAAGGAGGACGGCGGAGGGGCAGTGCTCACCAAAGGCAAGCTTCCTACCACGCTGGAGCAATTGCAAGAATTGCTTAGACAGGAGACGACTCAGAAACGCAACAGGTCAGGCAACAAGAAGGACACCCACCCCAAACCCAAGTCACCGCGCAAGCAGACACAATCCCCAAGCAAGAAGGGAACAGCGTGTGACGGAGATGTGCCATCACTACCCAGTGAATGGGAGCAGCACCGGAGACCAGCCGCGACGCCGAAGGATCTATCCATGGTGCAGGCGATGGACGAGGACGACGGAACGAATACGGAGACCGAAACCCCTGAGCAGTCGCAGGAGGTAACGACAGAGGAATGCAAATGGAACCAGGATGAACACTCAGGTATCCATGAGGCCACAGACATTCACCAGGCTGACGCGGATGACGGAGGGTTCCAGCAGGAACAGGACTACGAAATGGAGGAGGAGGCGGAGCACAGCGGGAATGCGACTGGTGGAGGTCTGGGGCCTGTACAGGAGATAGTAGACAAGATACCGGCGGAGGCGACGGAAACACGAGGTCGTTTATCAGCGAGGAGAATCCTTAAAAGAGGGAATCCGGGGAGAGGACATAATCGCCACGCCCAGCCATTTCTAAGCAAGGACAACGTTCGCTCAACGGCGAAGGGCTTCAGTGCTGACATGAACACGGGGAAAGACCGGAACAAGTCGCAATCTCCCATGCGCCGAGAACGCGAGGAGGCTGGTCCTGAGGCAGGAAGTGTCAGGAAAGAGATGCGCACGACTCACAAGCGAGAGCGTGGCACTCGATTGCTCTCGCCGATAAAGAAGACGGGAAGCCGCTCGCCCAGCGAGGGTGATAAGTTTACCAAGCAGAGGTACATGCACCAGTACCTTTTAAAGGCGCTTAACAAACCAGTGCAGCCTCAGCCAGAGCGAGAAGGCGAAGAGTACAAGACGGTGGAAATCGAGGAGCCGACTAAGGACCAGTCACTCACTGCGAAGGAGACAGTACACCCAGGCAGTGAGCACAAAAGACAAGGAGGAGCGGTGATCGAAGAAGAGGAGGACGACTGTACTTTCGTAGGCACCAATCCGGCGGACGACGTGCCCCCCCCTGGAAACGCGGATTGATGTGCTCGGAGGTAAGCTGGTAGACGTGGCGGCCATGGGGCACTGCGGCTGGTTAGCGTGTTATGCGGCGCTGTACAACGTCTCGGAGGGGGTTATGGAACCGACAGCGGAGGTGGTCGATGCGACCAATTCACTCAAAAAACAAGTGATCAATGGAATGGTAGCGTCCCTGGTAAACGAGGTGAAGGTGCACCCGGATAGCCTCGATGCGGAACTCGAAGCGAGCGGAATCCGGTCACTAAGTGCAGCTCCGGCAGTCTCACGCATCTGTGCCCTGGCGAATCACTACGTGGCCCAGCGACAGAAGTCGGTCAAGTCGGCGGTTCCACTGCACTTCTGGGTCCGGCCAGCGCATATCAAAGCGATGGCCATACATGCTCGGGAGACCATTTTCGTGCTGGACGTCGACGCACAGGGGATCACACGAGCGCAAGCTTATGCATACACTAGCCTGGAGCTTGAGGGAGGGGACGTCTTTGAGTCGGGCACAGCTCGGCCTATGTCGACGCCGACGGCGATGCAAACCTTGTTGGAGTTCGTCGAAGGAGGCATTTTGCCGCCAGTGTTAATCCTGCGGTGGCGTGAAACTGGCAATCATTTTCAGGCAATTACTTATGACAAGGACAGGTATGATGTGTATATCAAACAGCTTCAGGTACTGGCACCACGGTGCAACGAAATATTGGTGAGGAACGGCTGCTCAGAGTTGGATTTCATTCAGTACGACCCAGAGAGCACTGCAAAGGAATCAACGCGGGAACTGACGGCGATAAGGAGGGCAGCCAAACCACGAACCATTGTGCTTGCGTCGGGAACAGCACAGGACGTCATAGAAGCAGACAGCGACGAGGAGGAAGCACCCTAATCCAAGGGCACGCCATCAAATGGGAAGACAGCATCGCAGCAAGAAGAGGCAAAGGGGGAGAAAACGATGACAAAGTGCAGACTAAGACCAGCGATGTGATGATGACCTGCGACGGAGGAGCTGAAGGCAAGGAGGAGGATGAGGGTGGCAATCTGTCATCACGACGGACCGGGTGGACAGTCGAGCTACGAAGGAAGGCGAGGTGGCAGAAACGATATCCTCTGATCGAAGCACGCAGTAGCGAGGCGGAGAGGCCGAGCGCGGAGGACGTACGTGTGGTCAGATAGCTTGAGATGACCGACTTCTTCGAGCATCAGACAGTTTAAGATAAGGCACACAGTACGAGGGCCGCGTTTAGGAGACAAGTGAGAAGAAAAAGAAACAGAAACCAGAGACAAGAAAGAGGAGCAGGAAAAGCTGGAAGAGTACATAGGGACGATGTGACCATTGGCCTCACGACTGTGAACGTCCGCGGTCTGGCGACCCGGCTGCAGCACCTGAATGGATGGCTGCAGAGGGTCAAGGAGAAACACGAGAGAGGAACTCGAGATGTTATTTTTCTACAAGAAACTCACCTGAATTGAGGTGAGCACCATGCGGCGGCGGAACAGTACGCTGCAATGTGGGGATTTAAAGCCAAGATGGCGCAGAAACTCTCAGTGTGGTCGTCGGGGGAAGGACGCCGGGCTGGAGTGGCGATTTTATTGAATCCGTACGGTGCAGTAAGCTTAGCACAGCCGTGGGGGCAAGAGCACTGGAGCGAGCACTTGATCATGCTCACAGGGGTAATAGCAGGGAAGGTATTCCTCTTCATAAATATCTATGCCCCTGTGAATGGAGCGGTGCGTGCATTGTTTTTCAGGCGTTTGCACAGCATCAAATTTCCTGACGATTTGGAGATACTACTGGGTGGAGACTTTAATTGCGTGGAGAACAACAGAATGGACAGAGTAGGCGGATCAAGGTTCTGAGATGTGGGGGCGAAGACACTGAAAACACGGATCGACAAGATAGGGGTGATCGACACAGGATATCACAATATCCCTCAAAGAGGTGGGGAGTGGGCAAGGGACGCTTACGCACGAGAACACCACACCCATCGACACACAGCAGCCTCAGGAGCCATAGGAACCTCAAGGCTGGATCGTTGGTACGTGAGTGCCTCGGCCAAGAAAACGGTGAGAAGTGTCAAGGCAGAGGAGCCTCCATGCCGGACCGACCATCGAGCAGTCTTACTAGAGCTGCACACTCCCTTGGGACCGATACGTATTAAAAAGAGGGGGAAGGTGTATCCGGCACCAGCGTTCGTGCAGTCTGTCACAGCCAGTCTGATTGACACAAGATTGGGTGAGCTGCGAGGCACACCGGCAAGCTCCAGCGAGCAAGACACGCGGGCCATTTGGGAAAACTTTAAGAAAACTATTAAGAAGGAGATGCTGGTTTTACGAAAAGAAGCGAGAAACAGGATGACACAGGGGTTTCGCCAGAAACTCAAGCGGCTAAAGAACAGCCACGAAAATTGCGGAAGGGGTTCAAAGGGGACCGAGGCAGAGAGAGCCGGTATTGTGGAGAAAATCCACACATTACAGGATAAGCGACGGGCGTTGAGGAGGCGAGTCCTGATAGCGAGGAATGCATGGGGTTCAAAGAGTTCCACACGGCATTTTTTTTTAGGAGAATCAGCACGAAGCACGGAGACAATGTGTTACCGTCCTTACGTACGAAAGCCACTGATGGCCCCAGCAGAGAAAACGACCAAGCCAACGTACTAGCCGAGAGCTGGGAGATTGTATTTAACGGCGCCGCGCAGGCCAAGGAATCAATTCAACAGAACGTGGAGCGATTATCCGAATCCTGGAGCGCTACAGATTTAGGAGACTTGGATGACGAAATTACTGAGTTAGAGGTGCAGGCGGCGATATTAAAGTGTAAGCGGGGTAAAGCATGCGGTCTGGACGAGCTCGGGAACGCGTGGTATCGAGATAATGTGGAGACATTGGTTCCAATCCTCACTAGAATTTTCAATGACTGTATGGAGGACGGGGTCACCCCTTCCAGCTTTTTGGAAGCTTACATTTTCAGCATTAGCAAAGGGGGTGATAAAACTAACCCGCTCAACTACAGACCTATCGCCCTTCTCAATACAGACTACAAGATATTCACCCGGATCATGTCATGGAGGGTACGGCGGCACATACAAACCCTAGTGCACCCTAGACAGTTCGGATTCATACCGGGCCGAACAATTCATGACGCCATCGACTTGTACGAGGCGGCGAAGGAGGTCTGCAGCAGAGGTGAACAACTCAGCGATGCGCAGGTATTATTACTCGATTTTGCCAAAGCGTATGATTCATTGGACAGAGATTTTTTGCTAGCCGTCTTGGAAGCGAAAGGATTTTCTCCAAAATTCTGTAGGTTAGTCAGAGTCATTCACACCAATACCACCGTGAGATTCATGGCCAACGGTGCAGTATCAAGAGCAGTCAAGGTGGCGAGTGGCATAAGGCAAGGGTGCCCACTCGCCCCTTTATTGTTCATACTAGCTGTAGACCTGCTCTATGACGAGCTATTGAATGAACAACAAATACGAGGGGTGCGATTGAAGAGTCCGGAGGCGGCCACGGACTCGGACACGAGAGGAATCGAACTTCGGGTGGCAGGATATGCTGACGTCACGGCGATCTATGTGGAGAGAAAGGCCATGCAGGCGGCGGCCATAGCAGCAGTGGGGCGATTCTCGGAGGTCTCGGTGCTCATGCTCAATGTGGCCAAGTCGGCAGCTCTACCTCTCTGCAGGTTAGAAGCGAGAAGTGACCCAGAAAAGGACAAAATTGACAAATGCGAAGCAGTGGTGGCGGAAACCGACAGTAGGGCATATCGCGAGGCAGGGCGACACCATAATGGAGGCCTGGTCAAAGGCATTTACAGGATTGAAGGTTCGACTCGCACTTGCAGAAACTAAAACAAACACGGTGCAGCAACGGGCTGCCATTGCAGCTGCCGTCATAATCCCAAAAATGCTCTATGTGGCGAGACATGCGTGGCCGCCAGAAGACACAATCATAGTAGCGGATGGATGCATACGCAATTTCGTGTGGATATCCAATTTTGCAGAACCAGACGTTACTCCAAAGGGGTGGTTCAAAGCCGCACTAACGGAGCAGCCCCCCAAGCAAGGAGGTCTGAGAATTCTAAGCATTCGTCACGAGCTGATCGCCGTGAGTGCGGCAAGAGTCGGGGAATGGGCACTCGCCAATCCGGGGCTCAAGCAGACTGCAGGAGACATACTCAAAACGAGAGACGCGGGTCAGAGAGGGAACCTATTTCCCACGCTGAGGCAGCCAACATGCTCGGTGAGACGAACTCTTTGGAGCACTGGGAGTCCCTGGGCGGGGTACCTCTTTGCGGAGCCCGGGACCAATGGAGGTCATCATGGGTATACGGCCACAGAGATGAGATGTGCTTTGAAGAGAGGCGACGACGTACAAAAACGATGGACGCAGGCGGGTCTGACCTTCCATTGCAGAGGCAGGATAGTGGAGAAGATGAGGAAGGCGAAACTGGAGAGACAAAAAGTCAGAGGGGAGTTCCAGCTGTACGCCTTGAAGGACATGCCACTACGAGCCTTAACGCTATGGGACGCACGAGGTGAAACATGCAATTGGGGGTATTATAGAAAACTACTTACGACAGTAGGGAACAAACGAGTCGCAGAGTTATTGGAGGTAGTTTGTCACTCTCTGGGGAAGGTCACCTTCAAACCAACAGGAAGTGCTTTGTCGATGGAGAGTGGCGTGGCGTCACTCTTCCAGGAGATGTGCTATAACTTTCTTGCCAACCTTCCGGAGCTGATTCTCAAGGGAGGAGAGGAGGAGCTTGTGTGGGTGCACCACCCACTGCCTGACAAACACCATCGTTTCGAGGTGGACAAGAATGACGAGAAGATATTAGTGCACTCGTGGGGCTCCACGACAACCAGGCTCAACTGGGAACAAATGGGCCACTCAGTAGTCGAGGCTGCAGCACGCGTCCTCTGTGTGAGAGTGCAGCAGGTATGGGTGTCACCTCATCCAAAGCTCACACGGATGTCAGCATTGTGGGCAGGGAGGCGAAGGTGGAGTCAAACGAGGAAGCGATATAAGGAGTTGATTAAACAAGCAGGAGCTGAGATGGCAGAGGTGGCAGCGGACAAGATTAAAAGTCAATGGCGAGTGACGCACCCAAGTATTGCGGATGCGTTAGAGAAGCTTGAGTGGACAACAATTCACGGGCTGCAAGGGGTTTCGGCCTATCAAGCCCAGAATCTGGTGAAGATGAAGGCGCATAGGCTTCGCTTGTGGGCAGGCCAGGAGCTGGGTTTCCGATGCGCGGCCCCCTTGTGCGCGATGGGGGCGACCCAAGGGGTGATTCACCTGCTGTGGGACTGTCCGGATGCAAAGACGCACTGGGACTGCCTGCTGGATAGATGGGGTGTCAGACGAAGGCGGCAAGAAGACGCTAGCAGGGGGGAGATCGACGCGTTAAACAGTATTTTCCAGCTTAAATTGAAACACATCCCCAAATGGCTGGTAGAGTGGGAAACCAGCCACGAGATCGAGCCATGGGAATGTTTTGGGGAAGTGGCAAACGCTTTGTGGGCAATTGGGTGTGCGGTGATAGTCACGGTTATCTGGAGGTGGAATATGAGAGGGTGCACCCGGACGGTAGAGCAGCTAGGACACTAACAGAGGCACTGCAAGGCATCAAAAGGGCGGTGTTGGAGGCGTACAGGAAATACCGAATGGGGCTATTCCCGCTAAACAGGTTCACCAAAACCAGAATCGAAGCGGCCGGATGCATCCTGCAGAGATGGGGGAGTGATGTGGATAAGGGTCGAGTGGTGGTGGGAAAGGACATTGTGAGAGTCGGCTTCTTCGACGGTGGATCACGGGGTAATCCAGGGCCAGGAGGAAGTGGCAGTGTTATTGTAGAATACGAGCCTACGGGGAAGACAGCGAGAATAATATGGATGGCGGCGACGGCGCTGGATAGGACGAGCACAACCAACAACGTCGCCGAATTGGTCGGGCTGCACAGATTGCTGACTCGGGCGGTTGAACGAAAGTGGACCAGGATGCATGTGCTGGGCGATGGTCAAATGATCCTACGGATGCTCCAAGAGAGGAAGTTGCCAAAAGCGCGCAACTTGCAATACTGGTATCGTGAAACGAGGGAGCTGGCGGATGTTTGCGAGATCGCAAGCTGGACCCACCATTTTCGACGCCACAACAAAACGGCGGACTGGGCAGCCAATTACGTGATGTACAAGAGACGGAGCGTGATGATAGCCACAGAGAATGATCATGAGCAACATGAGCTGAGAGATGGAACTCGACGACACCTGAATGGAGATGTACACCAATGGGCGGAAGCGGAGGAGGGTCCATGGGAAGAAGAGCAGAGGTCAGGAGAGAAGAGGAACAGGTGAAGAGACACAAATAGAGACGGAAGGAGTACGATCACTGCGAGAGGAGCCATCGCAAAGGGACTGAAAAAGGGGGTCCGAGATACTGTGCAGGAAACGTAGCACCTGGACAGATTGGTTATTAGAGTTCATTCCACGCGGAACAGTAACACAATATACCTCACACACTGAAAAAAAAAAATGTTGGTCCCAGGCTGAGCACTTCGAATAATCGCGTGGCAGTAGTTGCATTCGGCGTGTGGTTTCGACGATCCATCCGTAACCCTTTCAAAGTACCCCCATATCATGTGCTTGAGACGTCCGGGATTTCGGGTTGCCAGCCTGACGTCGTACTTGAACCAGCGGCGAGTATGAAACTTGTCGGCTACCGAGCCGGGGAGATCGACGGAGAGGCGATATAGTTATATGCTCGTCAGGAGCGTCCATGTCGTGGTCTTCCGGAGCATCGGTCATCGCGCCGCGCCTACTTCACAGGTAGCCCCTTTGCTTTCGGCAACTTGCCTTTGCTCGGCAACATGCGTATGCTAAGTGAGAAAATAATCAATCGGAACTAGTGAGTTTTGAGTAATTTTGATCAATTTCGAGTGCACTCATCAAGTTCAGAATATTTAGATTGTTTAGATTATTCTGAATCCAGGCTACTCGAAACCACCTCTACCTTCGACTAACGAAGCAGCTCACTGTTGGTAAGCCTTACACAGTAAGGTCGCAACAAATGACGCTTTGCTGCTATACAGTGGAGCATGGAGCACTAACGCAACTTCCTGATATGGTCATTCCTCTGTCGCCTCATCATTATGAAAAAGTAGCAGGACCTAGTTGGACTATTCGATAACAAAAATCCAGAGCTTCCCCGTGTAAAACACGGCATTAGTTTGTGTAGGACGCAAACAGGATTGCTTCGTATGGAGCAGTATCAAACGAGAGGATCGTGAATACCAAGGAAATAAAACAAGCTCTACTCCCTCATGGTATTTTTGACTGCTGCTTCCGCAAAAGGCAAATCCGTGGCACGACGGGTATTCAACACCCATATATTAAACATTAAACCATCAACACCCCTATTAAACCATCAACACCCCTATTTACGTAAATACGGAATCGCTGTCCATGTCATGCCATAAAGGTAAATGAGTCACCTGGTCTCGCGTCAACATGAAGCACTCAACACAGGATCACAACAATTATACCTGCTCGCCTACTTGCCAGCTTACAAGTCACCGAGCCGAGACACGCCGCTGTTGAAGCGGTCCCCGCCCGTACGTATTAGTACGCGTACGACCTCCTCGCATGTCGAAGGAAGCTCAGAATTGAAAAGTCCCTCCAAGACACAAGCAACTCAACCACTTCAACCACTTCAGCTAACCATGTTGACCTACACCAAGTTCGCCATCATCGGAGCCGGCGGCATCGGCGGCACCGTCGCTGACGAGCTGCTGAAGACGGGCGCGTCCGTCTCCATCCTCACGCGCGACGACAGCCAGGAGGCACTGCAGGCTCTCAAGGCGCGCGGCGCCAAGCTCTTCAAGGTCTCGTACACCGACGAGGACGCCGTGGAGAAGGCGCTGTCCGGCAGCGAGGTCGCCGTGAGCGCCGTGTCG
>JAHWLE010001350.1:0-12120 GCA_024679135.1 Phytophthora foliorum
CTACGAGTCAACAAGCGAGGGAAGTGAAGCAAGCGATATCGTTCGGCTGGTGCGCCGGATAACGACGGGATTGCGTCGTCATCACAAGAAGGCGTATTTGCTCCGTGTATGACGGCAAGCCAATATGGAAGGAAACATCGTGGCCGCTGCAGCCATTTACACCTATTTGGCAGCTGAGGCGCCACCGGAAGCAACTCGACGAGTGCCGTTCAACTTCAACTCCCTCTCGAACGACCAATGCATCGACAAGTTTCGTTTTGGTAAAAACCAGATCGAGGAGCTCGTTGTGCTCTTTGGTCTAGAAGGTATCAGAACGAGGGAGCGGACCACAGCGTCTGGCGTTGAAGGACTTTGCATAGTTTTGTACAAACTTGCTGTACCGATTCGCTGAATAGATCTAGAAGTTTTTTTGGTAGGAACTCTAGTGGTCTGTCTAACCTGTTCTTGCATGTACTAGCGCATATTGATGGCAAGTTTACTCCACTTCTTCGCTTCAATCACGCCTACGCTGCTCAACATCTGCAAGCGTACGCTGATGCAATTTTCGATGCCGGTGGCCTCATTCAAAACATTTGGGCCTTTATCGACGGGACCGCAAGGGGTATATGCTGACCACGGCCACGAAATCCCAAGCGGGACGGCAAGTACATGAGCCAAAAGTCCGTATACAACGACCACAAGCGCAAACACGCCCTCAAATACCAAACGTTGACTACACCCGACGGATTAATGATTCATCTATATGGCCCGTTCCCCGGAAGAAACCACGACATCAAGCTGTTCAAGGACTCGAATATATCCGAGACAATTCGCGGTGATCCGCGCTTTCGCCCCTACCGAGTATATGGCGATCAAGCCTACGGAAATGACGACGTTTTGTGCAGTCCGTATGCAGGTGCAGTTGGAAATCTCTCGCGCCAGCAACGTCAA
This sequence comes from Phytophthora foliorum, assembly GCA_024679135.1. Taxonomy (NCBI): domain Eukaryota; phylum Oomycota; class Peronosporomycetes; order Peronosporales; family Peronosporaceae; genus Phytophthora; species Phytophthora foliorum. The sequence goes on from JAHWLE010001350.1 coordinate 931, forward strand.
GTTAATGTCAGCATGAGCCGCGTTCGCGTATCCGTAGAATGGTCGTACGGACAAGTAACAAATTATTGGACGGCGCTCGACTTCAAGCGACAAGCTCGACTTGGCATACAACCCGTCGGGCTAATGTACAGAGTTGGTGTACTACTAACTAACTGCATTACCTGTGCTTGTGGCGGCAATACAATCAGTGACTACTTCGGGATGAGCCCACCAAGCTTACATACGCATTTGCAGTCTAGATAAATGGAAGTTAAATATATTATCTACGAATTCATATGTATGCAATACCCTTCAATCCCTCCGTTTGGCTTGCCACTACTTAATCCTTCTTACTCTTAGCAAGTACATCACTTAGAAGTTTGACACACTCGTAGATAAGTTGCCAGTTGCGCTCTTCGGACTCTTGACGGGCCCGTTGAATGCGTTCTTCTGATTGTTCGTGAGCAAGCGCGTTTGTTTGTTCCATCTGCATTCGGCGGTCTTGCATTTCTTTTTCAAATGCAATGCGGTCTTCATGCTGCTTCATTTGAGCTTGCATTTGCTGCTCAAATTGCTGCCGTCGAAGCTCCATATCGTCGCGCAGGCGTTTGTCTTGACGGTCAACTTCGAGTTGAAAAACGCTCTTGCGGTTACCACCTCATGGTTTTGCTGGTGTTGACCGATCAGACGCCGTTTCATTGGTGTCATCGATGTCCGAGGAACCTCCGCAAGATTCCTGCTCACTGTCACGAAGTGAACGGCGCACCATAGTCTCTCCAACGATGTCGGAGGCACATCTCATCGCGCTAGCCGCGTCTGCTTTCTTTTTGCTCAGTCGATCTCTTTTGTCATCCTTGAACGCATCTTCAAGCAGCACGTACTGCCCCACGAGTCCCGCTAATGTCTCATAGTGACTTTGCTCGTTAACAGCATCAAGAGACTCCTCGATGCCGCTTCCAAGCGCAGATCGGAGCTCTCCTGTACGCCAGTTCTTCTTCAGCAGGCGCACACGATCGCGAACCTGCTTCTCAGTCAGGACCTCCTTGATTGCAGCCTTTTTCCGGTCTCGGCGACGGAGGATGTCGTTAACCATGTCTTCAAGGTCGTGGATGTCCTTGACCCGGACATGACACAGGCGTTCTTCCAACCCTCGGTCGTCGCATGTATCCAGAAAATGTTCAACGTGGTCTTTGGCGTCGCGCCCCCCGTTCTCGAACTGCACCCCGGCATTGCGAGCGTAGCCGTTCAACCGGTTGAGGTAGTCGCATACGTGCTCGGTGTCCTCTCGCTTCGCTGAGTAGTACCGAGCCTTCGCCGACTGGCTGAACCGTGAGCAATAGTACTTGATGAACGCGTCGCTTAGCAACTTCCATGTGCGTCTCGTCTTGCGCGGGAGCTGTCGATACCAATGAAGAGCACCCTCTTGGAGGCTAAGCTCGAACGCTATGCACCACTCGTTGGGTGGTGTGTGTGTCCCCTTCGTCTCGTAAATGAAGGCTCGGAGCCACTGCATTGACTTCTCGCTCTTGTCGCGGAGTCCGTAATACGGCTTGATGTTGCCGAGTGGAAGGAGCGTGGCGATTTCAAGCCTTGGTGTCGAGCTTTCGCTCTCCATGGCACTCAGCTCGCGGATTTGGCGAGCCCACTCACCAGCCAAGTCTCCACCGAAGTCGTCAACATCGAATAGCTCGCCTTCACTGTCGGACGAGTCTTCGCGAAGATCATAGCGCTTGTTGGTCGACCGACCGACACCTCGCCTCGTAGTCGGCGTAACCCGGGTATCCTCGGTCGCTCTCGTAAGTCGTTCGGTACGGCTCGCAGACCTCGGTGTCACCATGTGCGAGTCCTGGAAGTACGGCGAAGCCACACCCTTGGTTGCAAACACTCCAACCTCGGTGTTCTCGTCAGCTCGCTTCCTGGGCGTCTGAGGCAACGGGATCTTTGACGGGTCTACCGTATCTTCCATCTGCCGAATCTTCGGTCGACGGTCCACGCTGACCTCGGTCACCCCAAAAGCGGTTCGAAGCTTCTTTTTCCACTTCCGCAGCGCCGTGCCGACATCGGCTGGCGTCCAGTCCCGAAGGACCGCGTCAGAAGGGAAGACTTGAGGCTCGAATCCCATGGCTCGGAAGAGTTGCACCGTATCCTCGGCCACCTGCCGAGTGCTCGTTGGATCGACCGGCACCGTAACTTCGCCTCCAAGGTCCATCCAGATCGCCTGGCGGACCAACTTTGGCTCAAAGAACTGCATCCAACTGCTCTTCATCTTCATCAGCTCCAGGCATCGGCCCAGAACCTTGTTGGCGGCCGGGGTATCCCCATTGAGAGGAGGCCGGCTGCCGGTCGACCGAGAAGTCGCCTTCTCGGTCATCGCCGACGGTCGTAGACCATCGGACCCATCATCATCGTCGTCGTGAGCTGGTTCAGGACCAGCCACGTCGTTCAACTCCTCGGTGAGGTTTCGCGCAAGCGACCTCACCCATCCGCTGCGGCCTGCAGACACCGCGGCGGCTTCCGAAAGCTCGGGCATTGCTGCCTTCTCTTCCAGGTCATCATCTTCATCTTCTTCCTTGGCGTCAGAGTAGTCCATCGACTCCTCAAAGCTGTCCGAACGTTCGTTAATCGACGCCATCCGACCCGTCGGTGGCGTCACGAACGACGAACCGGAGCACAACGAGGCCTCGTTGCGCGTCCCGCCTGACTTCATCGGCGTTGCTGGTACCGCTGACGTCGCTCCTTTCGCCATCTTCTCTCTTCTTCTTCTCTCTTCTTCTCTCGAATGCTCATTAGGGTAAGAACCTAAACAACCAATACACACAGAAGGTCACATCAATCCCGGGTCGCGGCACCAGTTGTCGTGTAGGAACACGCAGAAATTCCGCTACCAAACGGTATGACTCCCACCAACAACACACGCTTTCCCTCAAAGGTCAGCGAATGTTGGATCAATACCTGAAGACCAGGAACGATCCCTTGCCCCGGGTCGGTTGTAAGCGCCTCTGTATACCCAAGTTGTTTTCGGTCAACCCGAATACCTGCGTCATGAGTACCAGACGAAGATACTTGAGAAGAGGCAGCCTGAAGCGAAGGTACTCATGGCCGGGCAATCCTGAAAGGCCACCACCCCCGACTATCGACACGGCTGAGCAACAAGCGCTCGCAATGCGCTGGGACAGGGTGCACTGGACAAGGGGAAGGGGTGACCATCAGAATCTGCTTTATCAGGTCCTCCCTAACTTCTTTCTGTCCACCCTGCCGGACGTGGTGTCATCAATGGACCATGTGAGAGGTTACGGTTACTCTAAAAGGACTACGGCCAGGGCGACGCAGCAGGCCTAATCGAGTCGACGAGAGCTTGGTCAAGATTGACTCGCAAAGGCCTTGTCGCGACTTAAGAACACTCTTCGCGCAACTTAAAAAGGCGAAGAATGAAATCAATCGCAAGACAAGGAAGCTGTTCGGTCAGGACATGGTGTCGTGTCGTGAATCGCAAAAACTTCGTTAGTGCGGCTTCCACGCAACAACACAACAATTCGCCAAGTCAGGTCGGCGATGTAACGGGGTTACATGAAGAGTGCCAGTCACTCTTCTGAGTTGGGTACATAGTGTACCCCACACCACTACCATGTCACATGTGGTGTGTGTAACACCACTGCCACGTCGATGGTGGCTCACAGCCACCCATGCATAAAATATATAGGAGAAACTATAGATGACTTATAAGTTGTATTGCAGGACGATTTCTATTAACTCTATAAATATATCAGTCTATAATCTACGTTGTTCAAGTCAACCGTTCCCCGAGACCGGGAACCAGTGAACTGCCGTTAAATTGGAGTTTGTATACTCCTTAGCACTTCCTCAAGCAAGGTGCTGTGTGACTCCCGTCACAATTGGTAGCACTTGTAGTCAATCTACGCCTACGCGGGTAGGATTGTACTACCTGAATCCTCTGTGGTCTCAAACATTGAGCCACAATGGACCGAAGTGAGTTTCTTCACTTGAACGACTCGCAGTTCGAGTCCGTTCGGAAGATGACGGGCATCTTCGGGATGGATGCCCTCCAGAGCTTGACGGCAGCAACGCCTGCCGAGCAACTCGAGCGCATGAGCGCTTTCGACACGTACGAGCGAGGGTTAATCGCCCATGTACGTGGGAACCTACAGGCTCCTATGGCGGAACCGAAACCAGTTCAGCCCAAGCCTTTGATGCTGAAGGTTAACCCCTACGAAGGAAAGGAAGGGGAAAACCTTCACTTCTGGGTCCGAGAGGTGGAGCTGGATATGGACGCGACTCTCGTCTCGGACGAGCGACTCCACGTCGCTTTCGCCCTCTCCAACCTTAGCGGTCGGGCTAAGAGCTGGGCGTACACGCGCGAAGCGACGTCGCCTGCTTTGCATCCTGGGCTCAGCTGTGTGAACAGCTTCGAGCCGCCTTCCTCCCGGCGAACTACGAGTATCGCCAGCGCTCACGCTTCCTTGCCTGCAAGCAAGGGAGGCGTGAGCTGTATGAGTACATCCACGAGATGCGGGAGCTTACCGCAGCTCTGGTGGGAAACCCCCTCCATGAACAAATCAAGGTGACGGTGTTCATGGATGGCCTACGCGTAGGCCCTGCGCGCACGCAGCTGTTTCGGATGCAGGCTAGCACCCTGGAAGGGGCGATCCAAATCGCTCTTCAAGAGGAGTACAGCCATCGACAGGCTCGCACTCCTGCCTCTGCGTGGCTTGGGGGGCTCGCCCCGGGCGGCCCTCACAGTAGAGGTCCCTCCAACGGCCCCGTGCCGATGGACCTGGGCCTTGCCGAGCAGCATGACATCCGCTGCTTCGGCTGTGGCAAGCTGGGGCACATGAAACGTGCGTGCCCCGCGGGAGGAACAACGAAGCGGTTCCCTCCCAAGCCCTTTGGTCTGAAGGGTCGTTGGCAAAAGCCGCGACCCCGTCACCAGGGGAATGCCAACCACCAGTAGGGGCGGGGCGCCCTACTGGGAAAGACCTAAGTCTTCATGAGCGGTGCGCGGGCGGCGCGCACCATGGAGGCTTCGCCCCTGAGAGTCTCTGTACTTTCGAGGCGAAGGAGGGCACCGGAGGGCTGCTTGTGGTACAGGCAGATCTACGGGGATACGATCATCCCATGAGAATCTTGATCGATTCTGGGGCGTCAAAGAACTTTGCACGCCGCCAGACGGTCGCACGTAATAACGACAAGTTCACCGATGTTTTGCGTGAAAGCAAAGTGAGCGGGCAAGTCCTAGTCAGATTGGCTGACGGGACTGTAGTGGAGGTGCCCAAGGTCTTCATAGACCTGTCCGTCAAGTTTGAGGGCTTTAACTCCACTGAACGATTCCTCGTTCATGATATGGACAAGTACGACTTGATTCTTGGCATGCCATGACTTGAGAAGCATGAGCCCTGGATAGACCGGCGCGGCAAAGCCATCGCGGCTAGCCGGTCTGCTGCTACTGACAGAGCATTGGTTAGTCATGTTCCCACCTCTGTCAGAAGCCGGGCCTATCGCCGAAGCCGAGTCGAAAACGACTCCGATGAATTGATTGCGGCAGGTGCCGCAACAGGTGTCGGGACACCGTCCACTGAATGGACCGCCACAGGCGATGCCGGTGGACAGGACTTTGAGTCCAGCGAGGGAAACTGCAACGCCAACAGCGCCCACCGCTCCTGACCGTGGCACCGTACGGGCCTCGGCTATGTCAGCGCCAGGGGACGCCAGTTCCCCAAGTGAAACAAGTCCACGTGAGACCAAGGAGGTCGAGGCCGTGGCCAGGGCCAGGGCCGAGGTTGCTGAGAGCACATCTAGTGTGGGTAACGATGTGCCACACGGAGTCGATGGGATTTCCGACTCTGCCCTTGAGTCACCACCGGCTGTGGGTAACGAAGAGCCACGCCGTGGTGGGCATCGACGACGTCGACGACGCCGTAAGCCGGGTCTGTTGAAACAGACTGGAGTCGCTACAAGCGACTCGGAGAGAGAGAACGCTCCTTAGGCACGACCGGCCGAAGAATGCTATCACATCTTCGACGGCGAGACCGGGTGTAAGGTCAAGGAGAGCTCCGTAAAGTTGGCAGCCCTGCGTGAGGTGTCAGATCTACTGAACATAGAGGAAATGTCGATGGACGATTTCCTGGTCCACTTGAAGACCGGGGAGATCGCGGAGATGGTGCTCCTGAAGCCGGTGACCTCTCCAGAAGAGCTGAACTCTTCTTTTGTTATGGACGAGAACGTCCTGGAGGAACACCGCAAGAAGCGCGCGATGCGCACGGGCTCTGTGATCCTCGAGAACCCCAAGGATCCAGTGTATCCTTTGGTGAAGGATTTCTCGGACGTGGTGTCCAAGGACCCGCCGTCCCAACTCCCACCTGATCATGGAGTTAGGCACGAGATTGATCTCGTGCCAGACACAAAGTACTGTGTGACCAGGCAATGGCCACTGCCACTGCCTCGCGAGCAGTGCGAAGTCATGGATGCCTTCTTCGCCGCGAAGGCAGGCATGGTGCGTGAGTCGAAGTCTCCACACTCGACGCCCACCTTCTGCGTTCGCAAGCCGAACGGGAAGTGGCGTCTGGTTCACGCTTATAACAAGCTGAACAGCGCAACGGTGCCCGCCCAGACACCCATCCCTCGCAAGGATGTGTTGCTGAACAACATAGCGGGCTGCGGGCTTTATAGCGCGCTGGATCTGGTGGATGGATACTACCAGATCCTGATGCGCGAGCGTGACATCCCACTCACAGCAGTGAGCACCCCGAGCGGTATGCTCTGGGAGTGGCTAGTGATGCCACAGGGTCTATCGAATGCACCACCGACTTTCAATCGCTTGGTCACGCAGTTGTTTAGACCCTTGCGTGCGTTCACGCAGACGTACTTTGACGATATCTTCGTCCATAGCCGTGCCGAAGAAGGCAAGACGGCTATCGAGGTGCATCTCGAGCACCTCCGTCGAGTGTTTGAGGTCATGAGAGCCAACAAGCTCTATGCCAACATCGACAAGTGCGTCTTTGCGGCGGAAGAGATCAAAGTTCTCGGCTGCTTCGTCAGCATCGTCGGCGTTCGAGCCGATCCCGAGAAGGTCAAAGCCATTGCGGCCTGGCCCACACCACGATCCCAAAAGGATCTCCGGAAGTGGTTGGACCTGGCCAACTACTTGCACAAGTATAGTGCGGGGTACGCCGGTCTAGCACGACCCCTGTCGGATCTGCTCAAGAAGGATGCCGACTGGCACTGGGAGAGTCGCCATCAGGATGCGTTCGATAGCATCAAGGCGAGCTTGCAGCGCGCGCCGGTCCTGGCTCTGCCGGACGAGACAAAGCCGTTCAGCGTTGTCTGCGACGCTTCCGACTATGCAATCGGTTGCGCGCTGCTGCAGAACGACGCGGACGGGCACGAATGAGTCATCTCGTTCCAGTCCAGGCAGTTAAAAGCCACCGAGAGGAACTACCCTGTCCATGACAAGGAGCTCCTCACTATGAAGTATGCCCTTGTCAAGTTCCGGGTGCACCTCTTGGGCTCTAATCCCTTTGTGATCTATACAGACCACGCGTCCTTGCGGACGGCCACCAACTCTCCGCATCTGTTCCAGAGGATGGACCGCTGGCTGTCATTCTTCGCGGAACACAACTTCCGCGTCGAATACAAACTAGGCACGCTCAACGTGCTTGCCGACGCGTTATCACGTCAACCCGACTATGAGCTTGCGCACATTAGTCGGGTTACGACAGATCTGTACGATCGGATACGCCTGGCGTATCGAGATGACGAGAATCTCTCACACATCGTGCGGTTCCTCACCGCTGGCAAGAAGGCCAAGCCTGCGTGGCTAACGCCTCGCCAACTATCCCGGCTCCATCGATATGAGTGGGTCGATGGTCTCCTCCACTATCGTGTGGACCCGGTCGATCCTCCGCGGATAGTCGTCTCCAATGATGAGGATCGGAAGTACGACATACTTCAGGAGGCGCATGATGCACCTTCCGGTGGCCACCTTGGCCGCGAGTAGACATTTTGGTCGGTCTCTCAGGTCTTCTGGGGGGCCCACATGTACAAGTGGGTCGCCACGTATGCGAAGACCTGCGAGACAGGCCAACGTATGAAACCTGCTGGTCATGCCTCGGCTCCATTACAGTGCCTGTCAGTCCCGGAAGACTGCTGGAAGTCGATGAGTCTTGACTTCGTCTTTGGGCTGCCGGCTGATGCCCAGGGCAACACCGGCATCCTGGTGTTCGTTTGCCGTTTGAGCAAGATGGTACACCTTGCTCCGGTCGCCGACTCGGTCACCGGGGAACAAGCCGCAAGGCTGTTCCTAGATGGCGTCTTCCGCTATCATGGCCTTCCGGAGACTATTGTCTCTGACCGTGACCCCAGTCACCCTGTTCTACGTCAACGGGCTCCGCCACCCCCTGGTGCCACTCACTCTCCGTGGTGACACCGTGTCTTCGGTTGTAAGTGGGGGAGAGGCTCGGAAAGACCTTTCCTCCCAGGCGTCAGAGGTGACACCGGCTTCTCTAAAGAAGCAGTTGTCAGCTTTTGTCGACAGCAGGCTTAATGTGATATGCCGGGTGCGGGACGCAATGGCCGCCACCAAAGATAAACAAAAGGAGTACTCCGACCGACATGGAGGAGAAAACTTAAACGTGTTTAAAGTGGGTGAGTTAGTCCTACTCGACACTAGGAACCTGCCACTAAACCTGGTTAGTTCCGTGCACAGCAATAAGCTGAAGCACCGGTTTATCGGACCCTTCGAGGTTCTGAGCAGGCATGGCTCCGCCTACACGATCGACTTGCCTAAGTCGATGACGACCCACCCGACGTTCTATGTGGGTCGTCTGAAGCGTTACCATGACTCACAGGCCTCTGGTCCCCCGCAGGAAGCGGGAGGGGATCCTGAGGTGACGAGTTCACCACCTCGAACCGAGCGCGCGCCTCCTGCTGTGGTAACCGCCACGCGGAAGTCGGAGAAGAGGGCTGGCAGCAGGCGTAAGCCTGCTGCCTCGAAGACATCCCGCCGTATGGATCGGAGTTGTACTGGTACGGCTGGGAGTACGCATAAGGCTGCGCCTCCCGATTGGTGGGATAGCTCGGGCGATTCTGGAGCTCAGAACGGAGGCGAGCCCCATCGTCGCGAAGACGGTCGACGTCGTACGACGACGCACGACGATCGACCCGGGAGCGGAGATCATCACACCCCCGACGCAGTCGGGTCACGTCTCCACGTAACAGGGGAAGAGATCCCGGCTTGCCCGACTGAGCGGCAGCCTGCCCACCAGGGCCGAGACCCAATGCGATCTCCAGAGTGTACACTCGATCACGGAGATCATAGATCTCCTGCTGCTGGAGCAGCGCTGAGGAATCGAGAGATCGCGCCGACGATCTCGGAGCCCCACGCTCTGGCGGAGCCTCACGGAGCCTCGTACTCGTAGTCGAGCGAGGCCTCCTCCGGCTCTCCTCGACCGTAATGGGGAAACCCACTACCACGTGGAGCGCGTGCTTCGTAAGCGGCGCCGCCAAGGGAAGCGCCAGCTCTTGGTGAAGTGGCGGGGATACCCCTCGTCACAGAACTCATAGGAGCCGATCGAGCGGCTCCAGGCTGACTGCCCGAAGGCTGTCGCGATCTGGGAACAGAAGCGGCGGCAGCTTCGTAAGTAGTCCGCGGCTTCTTAGCCGAAGGACGAGGTACGATGGCCGAAGCATGGACACCGTACCCGCGCTCGTCATGAGCGCTGGACTGAGCTTCACGCTTCAGTCCTTCCATCTCGGAATACATTACGCTTGCTCACGAGATGGGCAAACTGAATTCGGAGGTCGCGCTGATCCAGGATGCGGTACAGCAAGCGATCCTCATTGAGCTCTTGGGTGGAGTAGCCGCGAAGACCAACCTACCGCCAGAACAGGTCCTCCGCTTGGACCATGGTGCAGGTGTTCTTGGGTTGGACCCAAGGGTAACCCCACACTGGATGAAGACCACCCTTGTTCTCACCCTTCCTGCGAAGAGTGGTGAACACCTTGAGAGGGACCCGATGTGGAGCCAGGAGAACGCATCGAGTGGCCTCAATGATCTCAGAGAACAGGCTCACCTTTTGAACCAAGGCGCGCTCATACGCGCCCCTAGATGTGGGGCCACCGATGAGGTCACGAGGGGCGGTGAGCCTCTCAAGGTAGAGCTGAGAACCCGTGTTCTCATCAGGCGGAAAATAGTCCCTGGGGTGCTTGGGCATCCCTCCTTCTTGAGCAGCGCCACCAGGCGCCAGCTGTGGAACTGGTGGCGTGATGCGTTGGCGCATCCGGGCCTCCAGAAGGCGCTCTTGCTGCGCGTCAAGCGCATTAGCGACCTCCTCGGGGACATGGACATGTCCGCTGAGGAGTCAAACAGGGCCTTGAAGTCCTCAAGGCCTCTTGTGCGGCCCTTGTGAGGAGACTGAGAAGCGACGCGCTTCTTAGAGCCGGCCTCCTTGGTCTTGGCGTCCCGGGGCCGCTGGAGACCCTCGTTGAGTGACAAGCGCTTGGCTGGCGACGCTGTCTTGGCGTCGCCGCCCTTCTGGTCGCTCGCGGAGCCGTCGTTCTTAGACACGGCATCCGCAGGACGCTTGGACTCGTTGTCCCTGTCTCCATTGGGGTCCCCATGGATAGATGACTCATCCTCAGACGCGCCATTATGGCTTGGCGGGTCGCCTTCGTCGTTGGAGCCTACTCCATGGGAGGAGCAGCGCTCAAGATCGTCCAGTGACCCGGGGCTTCGGTCCCGATGTACAAACCGTGGGTCGGGGCGGTCGTCCGGTGGCACATCGGGCAAGTCAAGGCGTCGCGAGCGCGTGCTCGCAGGCGCGGACGTGTCGCCAGGCGAACCAATCGCCTCGGAAGCCGCATCCACGGTTTCCTCCAATGCAGAGGCCTTGCCGCGAGGCTTGACCGATTTAGACTTCGCCCTCGCGGGCTTAGTCTTTGACGCTTTCGCGTCGCGAGGTGTCTTCCTCTGAGACATCTTGCCAGGGCCGACGTGGAGGCCAGGGAGCACGTTTGGAAATGCCCAAGTGCTCCGAGAGTGCGGCGAGCTCGAGCGGAAAGGGGCCGACCGCTTGTCGATGGTTTTTGACTGAGTCAGGGAAAATAGAGAAAAGTTCCCTCTCACTCTGATCGGTCGATAAGATCGATTCTAAGTGGGGGAGGATGTAACGGGGTTACATGAAGAGTGCCAGTCACTCT
>JAHWLE010001351.1:0-12114 GCA_024679135.1 Phytophthora foliorum
GGCGGAGAGCAAGAAGGCGGCCACGCCCCGACGCCGCGCGAGCCCCAGGAACCTCCGGAAGGCGCAGGAGGCGGAGAAGCAGACAGAGGAGAAGCAGGCGGACGCGCTGGAGGCGGTCGCTGCGTCTGCAGTGAAGGAGGAGCAGAGCGATGCGACCCAAGAAGTTGACAAGACGGAGAACCAACAGGAGGAGCTGCCTCCAGCTAAAGATACGCAGCTGAGGAGAAATTATCTGCAGAGAATGTAGGGAAAAAAATAGTTTTGGTAGGAGTTTTACAGTTGGGCTGATTGCTCTCTCTTTTGCTGCAGATATCGTCAGCTGCAGAGCACACACCCGAACCAGGACGACGGCATGATCCGCCAGATCGCTACTAACGTCGAGATGGAGGCGTGCCAGGCGTCGGCAACGAGGGTACAGTGTCATTTCTTCTTCTTTTTCGCTGTTCGTAGTGCTGACGAACTGCTCTCTCTGGCTCTAGAGTCAATACGTTGCGGCGATGGATCACGAGATTCACAAACTCATGCAGTTCGAGATGCAGCAGGCGAATGCGCCGCCGGTGTACACGAACGACGCGCAAAGTTTTAACAACGTACAGAGCAACGCGCAGGCCCAGCCGGTTGGATCGAGCGAGATGCCAAGCGGGTACTCGCAGCAACAGATGTCCCAGTCGCGCACTTTCGAATACGCTCAAGCGCTTGCGAAGGCGCAATCGCAGGAACAGGCGAGCAATGGCGGGCGGTCTTCGTCTTTCTCGACGCCGCGTCAGTCAATGAGCGGGGACACCTCATTTCAGAACCTGATGAATAATCCGAACCCGGGGTATGGACGCAGTAGTATGCAACAACAACAGCAGAACACACCAACTCGCGTCATGAACATGCAGAATCTGCAGCAAGCGGGGAGCCCATTCTACTTGTCGTCTTCCATGGCGCCTCCAATCAGTCAAAGTTTCTCCCAAAGCAACGTTGGGGACATGTCGGGTCCTCGGAACATGATGGAACAACAGCTCGGAAACTTCCCGATGCAGCAGCAAATGCAACAACCTGGACCGATGCGCACACATTCACGACCTTCGACTTTGCAGGAGTTTTCGGCTCAAATCCAGCACTTGGACAAGTCAGTGCTGATAGAGCTGCTGTGGAATCAGCGGGCTGCTCTAGCTCAGTGGCAAACTCGATCAAAACATTTTGAGCTCCAGCTTTCTGCCCAAAAGAATGCAGCCAACAACATGGGGAGCCCTGGATTTCAATCTTCTCCATACCGGTACAACTCGCCCATGGTTGGTGGTGGTACTGTTGCCAATCCAAACACCAGTGTGGAAGCCGAGATGCAGCGAGCTTGTGAGCGCAGCAATTCGAGAATTGCACAGCATCAGCAGCACCAGTTTCCTCAGTATCCGTTTGCACAACAGTCGAACGAAAGTAGTGCTGGCTATTCCCAAGCCGGTGGCAATGCTGCAGATTGGGGAGAAAACCCGCAACTATACTGGGAAAAGATTCGACTTATGAAAGCTTCGTATGCGGAACAGTTGCGTACTGCTCAGCGAGCGTTGGCTCAAAACACGGCACCCCCCAACTCGCTCTACAGTGTGAAGGCACAGTCAATGATGCAGAATATTGCGATGGTATTGAACATCCTGAGCGAGCGACCCACAAACGTCCAGCCACGGAAATTCGACGTGCTGGCTTCTATCGACCGCTTCATGCAAATGTCTGTGACACCGATCGTGCAAAAAGTGTTATCTTCTGGAGTAATGCCACACATGAATACGAATTCCCAGACTGTCGTGACATCTGTACCATCCCCTGCAGTGGCAGCGAGTGTGGCTACGAATTCACCTGGTATGCCACCCGCTCGAGACAACACTGCCGGAATGAACAATGATCTACGACAAGGAACTGGTAACCAGTATAATGGGACTCGATGGGCTTCGCCTGTCGTTGGTGGAGTGGACAGTTCACGGCAGTCTTCACGTGCTATATTTGCAGATGTGGAAGTCAAGAGCTCCGTCGATGATCATGAAAGTGGGGATAACGGGTCCAGGATGAATACTCCGACACAAATGACGAGTGGGTTAACACCGGTTGGAAATTCCAAACCTGAATATGAATCTGCGGGATACGCACCAGTGAGAAATGAAAATGATGCGATGGCCAACCAAACCGAAAACTCTACGTATCAGTATGATGCCCCTACCATGACCCCAAAAGAATCACGGACTCCAGCTCTGCCGGCATCGGAATCTCGACCATCAAGCGTCACCGACACACAACTTTCTCCTCGCGCTAGTCTGAGCCCTGATGTAAATGTGAGGGATAGCAGTAGCATCAAGGGGATGCAGCCGTCAAGCTTGGATGACTCTCTCCATGATTTCTCGTATTTCCCCGAGATGGATTTTGAGGACCCTGTGCCGGAGAGCAGCAATTTTGTGAAGGAGAACAACCCGTCTAATATCTCGAGAAAGCGCGGAATTGAAGACGTGTGATTCAGTCGCTCAGTGTCAAGCACCGCGTGAGCTCGACTAAGTCTCAGTGTCGAACAGAAACAACGAGCCAGGAAGCGGTATATTTTGCCATCAGAAACAGCAACAAGTGAGAGACCAAGTTGGCAGACTTTCAGGCTGCAATGTGACGCTGTAGAGTCGGCACGCTGTGAATGCAGACTGATCGATCGAGCGAGTATTTCGTGAGTGGTTTGCATTTGCATAAACTTTTTCTTTTCTTAAATATCTCGCGCGCGTTCCTCATTCTGCATGCCCTGATAGATGGGTTGGTTTCCTATTTTCCATCCATCACGAGAGCGTAGAAGAACGGCTCGATGTTCATATTCATAGCCCTAACGAGCCAAGCCTAGAGCAAGATTCACATGATGCGCTTGGCTGAGAATATACCTTGCACGGTCACCAACGGCAGCACTGCGGCCGCCCGGGAAAACGGCATTGGGTAGGTCGTTCCACGAGCGGTAGGTGATCTCGACCTCCATGCCAGGTTTCTTCTCGGCCGCGGCATCCAGCTCAGTTGCCAGGAAGTACCGCATCGCCGAAACCAGGCTGGTTTTGGCGAGCTCATTTCCAGCATTGATGGGGACTGCTGATCGAGCGGATGAGTGTCTGCGATCTCCACGTCGAGGCTGCGGCAGCGGTGGTGTGTTGATGGTGTAGCCAATAAAATAGTAGCCGACGACTGCATTACCCTCGTTTGGTTCGGGTTCCTGGGGACGAACGAGCTCAGGCAGTGGGTGGAGAGAGGCAATCGATGGCGTGTGCTGCAAGGTCTCCACCAGCTTTCGGGTACGGCTGGCGACAAAGCTGGACCATTCGGCCAGTGCTTCCACGCTTGGTGCACGCAGCTCGATAGCAACGTGGTGATCATATCGTACAAGCACCTCTGTAGATGCGAAGAGCTGGTTCCACGACGACGGGTGACTGAGACTGCGACGACGCAGGTCGTCCATAATACGCTGCCCACGTGCAAACTCCTCCCGAAGCACGCGCAATGTTGATATGTTTACATTCACTGCAGTGTTGACAGCGGGGAATCCCGGCGTAATGATCGGCATGAGGTGAGCACGGTCATGGATGTTGTGGCGCGGATCCCACTGGACGTTGTCGGTCTTGCCACCATTGGAAGGGTGTGCCACAAGAATGGGCGTAGGCCAGCGCCACGATGCCAGCACCGAGAAGAAGCGGTGCACAAGTGAAGCAACGCTCGCACGTGGGAACATTTGGCACACAAAGCACACGAGCAGTGCCCACGAAATGCCACCCAGGAAGCCTGCCTTGTTCGAGTAGAGACCACGGCGTTTGGCCCAAAGGCGGATCACTCGAAGGCATGACCGGAACACACCGGCATTCGGCACAAGCTCCAGAATGAGAGACGCCACCCGGGCAACCGAAAGCGAGCGGACCGAGGTCGCGTCCATGCCACGCATCACTTGCATATCATCTCCAGGCAGGAATGGCAGGTGCTTGGGCACTGCCTGCTTCTGAGCATACCGCGCAAACAGCAAGTCCACGCGCACGCCGCTCAGCTGGAACGAAAGCACAGGGACGGCAGCTTTCCGCCTCGCAACGAGGTCCGAGACGGTCGCCTCTCGCCCGAGGTGCTCGCACAAGGAGCTGAAGAAGATCTCTGCAGTCACCTCGTGCGGCATGAACGCCACGACGTCGAGATCGGACTCGGCCATTCCGACCTTGAGGTGCCAGCTGCCTCCCAACAGCAGCGTGGCCGTCGTCGTCGACTTGGTTTCACCCGCGAGCGCGTCGAGTGTGCGACGCAGCCAGATATCCACAACGCGCTGAAGCTCATTGATCACCAAGTGCTTTGCACTCAGCTGTTCGGGCGTCGGCAGCGGTGCAATCGCGTTGACGCATTTCATGAGCCCATTGGTGCTCCGCAAGTCGTACTCGTTGGGGGGCACGAGTTCCACGGGGCACACAATGGGCATCACTCTCCGCAGTCCAAACGTGGACGCCCGCAGGGTCTTCATGTAGGCTTCCGGGTCCTTCATCCTGTGCTTGGACGGAGACCCACTCGGCAGCGGCGGCTGAGTCTTGTCCTCGTTCTGTTTCCAATGGGCCTCACACGCCTCCAAGGCGAGCTGCAGCGGCTCCGTCGTGTCTTTCTTGGGACTGCGCGGGCCACTGGAGACGGAGCCGACGTCGTCGCTGCAGTTGGATCCGGTCGTGGACACGTCGTCGTCGTCCCAAATGTCGTGGCTGCTGGAGCAGCTCGTGCGGCCTCCAGAAGACGCGTCGCTCTCCTTCTTGTGCGCGTCGAGCAGCTCGGACCCGGCGAATGAGCGACTCTCGGGCGTGCGCAGCGCCTGCTTGAGCTTCTGCGTGCGCTCGGCGTCTCCCCAGCACAAACAGCTCATCTCGTTCGCAATGTAAAAGTGTCCGAGTAGATCGACCAATGTCTGCACACGCACAAGAGGGAGATTAGCGGGTGCAAACGGACAACTCGGGTCGCGATTCTGTCGAAACAGCCTGCGGAGCGCAGAACCTGCGCCCCCGTCAGCAGGTTCAAGAAACCGCGGCCAGGTGGTTGACACAACCACGAGCGCGCAAATCCACTCACAAAGCTGATGGCGATGGCGAATTCGCGACTCCCGAACGACGCAAGTGCGAGACTGAGGGCCTCGAGATCAAGTGCGGACGGCTCGACTATTTATGTCCAGAGGACTCATAAAAGAGTCGGTGGCCAAAAAGGATGGCGAAAATACACAAACTCGGAGAAGGTTGGGAGCTTTTGACTCAGCCGAAGGATAAAACGCCCGTAGAGGAGAGCGTTGCAGGTGACAAGATGACAACGTAATCATGATTTAGATGCTATGCTATTGTAGTGGCGGCGCTGCGGAAAAGCTTTGTAAAAGCTTTCGCACGGGGCTGGTCAAGAGCGCTCAAATGGCAGGTTTCACCTCTTCCACTGCCGCGCACTGACTCTTCGCTGCACGGACATACTGCTGCCGCTGCAAGGCGTGCGTCGAATTGAGGCCCGGTTGCGACGGCACGACCCAGAAATCATCCGCTTCTGGGGCAGAATGGGTTGTGGTTTTGATGTGACGATGATTTGACTCGACCTCGCCCCCGGACTGTAAGTGTGGTTGCTGCTTGTGATTGATCCCAAAAGGCACACTTAAGAGAATATTGAGGGGCCTCTGTACCAGAAACGGTATCAGTGATTCAGGCAGTATTGATTGATTTTCCTGCACCCACGTCCGCCGGTATTTCGCTCAAACGGCCATGCGTCTGGCCAGCTATCCAGTGCATTGGGTCCAAATGTCTTTACTGTGGGTGCCGAGCCTTGCAGCTGGTCATGCGTACAATCTTAGGCTTGGCTGGCGAGCGCCAACGTACCTGGTATGATAAGCCTCCGCATCTGTCAACCTAGGTAATACACCTGCGTAACTCAAAATTCGACTTTGGTGGCCCAAATGTACAGAACGGGACGACAACTTCAACATGGGGGGGGGGGCCCGTCCGTCGCAGCGGTCTGGCGACCAAGCAGAGCCGAGGCAGGTTGTCTGCACGCGGGTCCTCGCCGTGTTCATGCGGTGGCGTGTGTTGATGTAATGGGGGGCACATGGCTTTCACGACCGCAGCTTTGGCGTGCCGCGCGGATTGCCGACGGCAGCACGTGCCCGCAGACTTGAGACCGGCGAGAATTCTTTCGCCGCTGGTCATGCAGAGCGAACGTACGAAGAGCTCCGCTAAGCTACGGCGCGGGACCTGCTTTGCGACAACCGCGCCAACGATTGGGTACAGCGGGCGTGGCGGGCGCGCGCCCGATACAGTATGCTTCATACCGGTGCTGAGAAGTACGATACATGTACTGTACACAGAGCGAGTGATGTCGAAATCGCGCTCCAACCGTTAGCCAACAGCGGCCTCATTTCCAAGCACTTCCGAGCGACGATCAGGTTTGTCAAACAGTGAAACACACTGGCTCGGTCCGTCGCGTTGTTGCTTGTTTGTCATTTTGGCTGAAATGCACGACTACTGCTGCTGACCAGCTTCATGTCGTGATGTTGTCGAGGAAGAAACTGCATCACCTCGTTACCCCAACGCCACGCTTTTTTTTTTGATCCGATGCCTTCTTCCGTCAAGGGAGCAAGGTCTCTGATAAATCAGTGTTTCCAGGCCAAAATGCTGCTTCGGACCGCAGTTTGCTTGCATCTCACCAGAGAGCACGCTTCAACTTGCACCGGTTCATTTGCTACTTTGGCATGACCTGATGTCGAGTCTGTATTGCATGGTAACGTTTTGCCTACACGCTGACCGCCCAGCTCTTCCCGGCTCTACTTTTTGCCGCCTTGGCCTGGGCCTCTTCCTCCTTCCTCCGCTTCTCCTCTAGTCGCTTCAATCGCTCCTGTTCTTGCTTGAACTGCTCCAACTCGGGGGTGGCCTCCGGGTGAAAATGGCAAACATCCTCGAAAATGAGGCGGCGAAGCGTGTTCTTGTCCATGTTGCTCTTGTTCTCGCGCTCAAACGAAAAGTCAAAGGCACTCTCCGCCAAACGCTCCGAGCCCATTTCAGCTCCATCGGCGCGGCACGGTGCCAAGAATGGGTGCGCGATGGCGTCGTCTACAGAGATACGCTTGCGCGGGTCGAACTGCAGCAGCTTCGACAGGAGATCCAACCCCTCGGTGGGTGCGTTGGGGCAAACGGTGTTGAGAGGCTTGCTTTCCTGCTGCTGTTGGCGCGCCATCCACCGCTTGGCCTTCATGTTGGTGATGAAGCCCATGTCGTCAGGCGGCGGACTACCCACGAGCTGCAGGATCAAATGCAGCTGATGTACGTGGTCATGGCCTGGGAATAGAGCCTTGCGAGTGAACATCTCCGCAAGAATGCACCCCACTGCCCAGAGATCAATTGCTGTGGAATATCGACTCGCGAGCAGAAGCTCCGGCGCGCGGTACCAACGGGTCACTACATATTCTGTCAAAGCTTCATCCAGTGCAGGTTCGCCGTCTTGACTGCTTGATCCATCGCTGCTACTTGGCGTGACTGGACGGATATCGATGCCCCGTGCCAGTCCAAAATCGCAAAGCTTGACTAGGCAGTCGCGGTTGATAAGCACATTCGACGGCTTGATGTCGCGGTGAATAATATGCGCCGAGTGGACGTAGCGCAGCCCACACAGCAACTGGTACGTGATGAAAGCGATGTGGTCACTCGACAGTGCCTCGGGCGAATTAATGACTCGGTGTAAATCGGTCTCCATGAGGTCTGTAACGATGTACGTGTCCTCAAAATTGGCGAGCGATGGTGGGCGCATCACATCCAGCACCGACACAACATGCGGGTGGTGCAAATGCCGCATTAGCCGAATCTCGCGAACGATGCGCTTGGCATCTACAAGATCATCAAACGTCCGGGGTACGTTCTTGATTGCCACCGAGTTGCCTGTGAATTGGTCGCTTGCTGCAATTACTACCCCGTACGCACCGTGTCCGATAGCGCGAATAAGCTGATATCGCCGGTATACGCGGAACTTAGTCGATGCTACCGAGAATGTGTACATTTCTTCCTCTTCTGATGAAGATCGCGTGTCGTGTTGGTCAAAGGTATCTGACGTATCCACCATTTCAAAGCCACCGGTTGGATCACTTCCGGCATGTGAACTTCGCTCAGAAACCCGCCGATTTTGGCCCGTTTCCTTATGCAATTCCTGTAGCCTGTCAAAGCTCTTGCGATGCCTCGGTGTTCGCCCGCCCTGGATCGGTGTGCCACCGTCAGTTGAAACGCGAGATTGTTCTCCGTCCTCACTCATATTTACGTCAGCGTCTTCACTCGACGAGTCCTCTTCCTCTGTATAGGGAGCAAAGCTGATGCTGAGCTCCAGACGCCCACAGCTCTGAGTATCTCCTCCTCTAGCACCCTTTTCGAAGCATTCAGCTCGGTAGATATCAAACCACTTCGGTACAGCGACAGATGCAATCAGCTCCTCGGTGCCCTCCGACGAACCCAGATATTCAGCCAGATTTACTTTGGCACAACCTACGAGCTCGTCTCCAATGACACCGAGACTCCACACGTCGACGCATAAACTAGCTGTCGATCCAGGAACAGCCCCTGAGAACTCAAGGTGCAGCGACTCGGCCCAAAACGGCCCTTTCCCACCGCTACTTTTCACCACACGCGTAGAGTACGATTTCCAGGACCCAACGCGGCTCAAGCCATCCGTGCTCATCGTAGTCACATCTCTGCTGCTACTGCTCCTGCTGCGATTCGGACCGGGGACTTTTGTCGTGAGGTGTGGGAATTCATTCAGCCCAATAATTACCTTGTATCCACTGCCTCCGCCAGTTGCAGGTTTCCGTCTCCGGAAGTTCTCGCCAGATATACACACCACACGAATCTCGCCAGGAGGACATGTGCTAGCTGGCGGCTCACGCTCACGCGGGAGTGAAGCCAGTGTCGGTCCTTTTGGTTCACCAGTCACGGCGCCAGCTCCACTACCTCCACCATTGGCAAATGCTACTGCCGCTGCCGTTTTGTCCGCTAGAATATTAATGTGGCTAATGCGTCCGTCGGCCTCAAATCGCAGTTCATGTTTCCACAAATGGCGGAATCTCCTCCCACTCTGCGCACTTCGTATGGTCTCGCGACCCGACACCACCGCCAAGTCTCCGCGACGTGCCACATGCTCGACGCCATAGTGCGATACATCCATGGAGCCATGCAAGTTCGAAAAGAAAGCCAGGACACCGGAAAGTCCGTGATATTCCCCCGCGATAGGAACGCTAGGAGGGTAGTTGGACGTCAGCGTGATGTTCGGATGCAAGCTAGGCATCATCAACGCGAAGTTGCCCTTGCGAGATTGAATGTACCCCCACGCGTCGTAGAACATGTTCAACTCCACACTAACTGGTGTCCCCAGCAACGTCAACGTCTGCACTCTAGGTCTCCTCGGCGTCGACAATGTCAAATTCTTCCTCGGTGACGCTTCGATGCTCGATCCCGCCGCCTTCATTCTCCTCTGCGCTTTGGGCAGCACGTCCTGCACCTGCTCCACCACCGCGCCCAGTAAATGGATCCACAGCACGCGCTCCAGCTCGCTGTCCACTGCCAGATGCAGAGGCTTGGTCTTCTCCTTTGTCTTGACGCAGAATCCGTGCAGACGTCCCACGCCATCCTTGTCCACGGCCGTGACCGTGTAGCAGTGCTTCTTGTCGGTTACCGCAGCGCTCTGCGGCTTTGCACCGCCGTCCTGCTGCTCCAGCTCCCGCAGCTCCAGGAAGCGTCCGCGGGACTCGAAAACGCGCAGCGTCACGCCGTCCAGACTCAGGTACACGTCGTCCCAGCGCGGCAGCCAGTCGCCCTTCTTGCGCGCAGGTCCGTCCCAGCGGATGGGGATGAGCTGCATGAGCAGATTGGCGCCAATGGCGTCCGAGAGCGAGGCCCAAGTGCCCGACGTGCGTTTTTGGCGGCGTTCGTGAGGCTGCTGCGGGTCCAAATGCGGCGCTATCGGAACTGGAGGGGCCGTGGGAGATGCGCCTGCGTCTGGGGAGGAGAACGCGCCGCCTGGACCGAGAGGAGACGCAGCGGGGGCCTCCATTCGCACGCAGCCACAGCAGCTTGGGCGACCAAATCAGTTTCGGGGGTGATGTGTATTTCTGATTGATGTCACACAAGAGAGGGGATAATCCTCGAAAGACTGACGCTGTATTGTAGCCATCCCGCTCTGATGATGTAGCCATGTTGCTTACAGGTTGCTGTACACGACGCCGACGAGCAGCATGGCCGAGATGGTGGCGGTGCCGGCGATCACCTTGTCCGGGTAGCGCATGCAGTACATGACGATGTCTCCGAGCATCTTCGAGTCAAAGTGCTGCGCGTCCGGACGCATGGGCAGCGGAGAGCCAGCGGCGACGAAGAGGTTCACCACGGCACGCAGCGTCAGACCCCACAGCACAAAGTCCTGCACTTCACGACGCGGCAGGCGCTCGTCATCAGGCAGCGGGTGGCCTGGTCTCGGCAGGTAGATGCAATCGAAGGACATATCGCCCAGTAGTTTCTTCGCCAGCGCCAGAACTCGCGGACGCATCCGCAGACCCAGTAAACTGTCTTCCAGCGGGTACGAGAGGATCTGGTACCGCTTCGTGTTGAAGAACTCCTGCACGTCCACCCAAAAGACGTCCGAGATCTCCGACTCCTGCAGCTTCGGCTTATAGTCGTGCTCGTCCGCTGCTGCGTCAATGAAGAAGACTACAGAACGAAGCAACATAGCAGTCAGCAAGGCGTTCAACAGACTCAAAAAGCTCTGCAGTATCTTCGCACCTTGTGTGCTGACGCTCAACGAGCGCAAATGTGTCTGAATCGGTGGCAGGTGGCCAATCCAGTGCACGTGCCTAGCAGCAGCAACAACACGTCAAGTCCAGTCCACCGATCCAGTCAACGATTGCACGTACGAGTTCGTCAGGTCCAACCCAACCTCCTCCATGGTCTCGCGCTGCGCCGTCTCCCGGAGTGACTCCCAGTCGGTCCACTCGTCGGACACGTCGTCCAGGCTGCTGAGGTCCATCTTGGTCTTCTTCTGTCTGCGGCCGCCGGGGAACGCCACCTGGCCGCTCCAAGTGTCCTTGTCGTTCACGCTGCGCCGCACGAACAGCAGCTCGAGCGAGCGCTGCTCCTTCTCCTTCCACCGGAAAACCGCCGCCACACTCGCGCGCTGCCAGATCAACAAGCAGGAAGAGTCAATGGGGTGGACGGGCTCAGCTGACTGAGAGCACGCACCACGAAAGGCGCGTCATGGCGCGGGGCTGGCTGCTTGGCCAGGTTGCGCTTGAGCAGCGGCACGAGCGATGTCACGACGCCCCGGTCCACAAACCTCCGCGCAGAACTCATGCTGCTGCTGCTGGTCGCTTGAAGGGGAAGTGTTGACGTGCGGTCACAAACGAGCTATTGTGGATAGGGTTGAACGCATACAAAAAGTACATGTATTTAGTGATACTCGGCCACTTCAATCGACTGCAACTATGGGTCAGATGGCTATGAAACACTACATGCTATACCCGATATGTAGGATATCTCACTGGTATTAATAGCGATGTTAACTGCATCTCTTCTCACCGGCAGCAACATGACCCGACTCAGTCCGGAAAGCCTCGTCGACTTGGCGCCGGATTTTTGGGTTGCTTTCAGAAATCATCGGAGCTCTCCATGCTAAATGTCATTCACAACGACAGAGCTCGATTTGAGCCCACGACTTTCGCCCAAATCGCTTGGGCGCCGATCGCGACGCCACGCTTTGCGTCTTGACGCTTCACGCCGACGACCCATATACTTTCCCCTCCCAAACGGGCAATCAACCGCTGATTTGGTAAAGTTTGCGCGTTCCCGTGCCTAGACTCTACCAAACTTCCTCACTTGATCTCACTATGCTCTCCCAAGCAGCTGACGGCAGAGCTGCTGATCTGAGTCATAATCGGAAAAGCAGGCTACAGCTCACAACGTACGTGTCCTCTGCCCCTTCACAATGGACTTGAACAACCTCAAGAGCATGGCCAACCGCGCCGGCAACACGCTCTACTTTGCGGGTGCGGCAGCCGCCGAGATCGGCAAGGAGAAGGGCACGCTGGCGCTGCACGCGGCATCCGAGGCGGCGGCC
>JAHWLE010001352.1:0-12114 GCA_024679135.1 Phytophthora foliorum
GGAGCCGCCCGCGTGGAAGCGCCGCGCGCCCCTCAAGGACAAGAGTCAGCACAGGACGGAGCCGCTTCCGACCGCCATGGCCACGCAGTCGCCCTACGACCTCGAGCACGACCGCGTGTACCACCACGCGGTGAAGCAGAAAGAGGCCGAGCGCTCCGCGGAGCTCCAGGCCAAGGAGTCGCTCGCGCAGTTCACGAGCGACGGCAAAACCTTCGAGGCCGAGAACCGCGAGCAGCAGCGCCGACTCGACGAGCTCGAGCGCAAGAAGCAGCAGGACACCAAGAACCTGCACGCGACCACGACGTACTCGACCGAGTTCGACCAGTCGTACAACCACCACCAGAAGCAGCGCGAGACGACGACCAAGGCCGAGCAGGACGCCCAGAAAGCGCTGCGGAACTTCGCCGGAGGGAAAACCTTCTTCGAGGAGCAGCTGGAGGAGAAGAAGCGCCTGCAGGAGCTGGAGCGACAGAAGGAGCAGCACGCCAAGGACGCCTTCGGGAAAAACAACTTTTCGTCGCCGGACTTTGACCACGCGTACGTTCACGCCAAGGAAATCGCGCAGGTGGAGAAGGAGGCCGAGGAAAAGGCCAAGGCGGCGCTTTTGAAGTACGACCAGCACGATGTCACGCATGAATACGTCATGAAGAACGGCATCATGGTGCCCAAGCACGCTGGAGGCACGGGAACTCCAAATGGTAAACTGACAAGTTTTGATGCTGTGATCCATCGTGATAGTTGCCTAATCGATGCACATTTGTTGTCCGACAGCGAAACGCTATCCGTTTACAGATCCAGCTGCACGTATCAAAAAGCCCAGTCCTCAGGCTCTGAAGGCACTTGCAAGATTCCAAGAGCAACTCGGTGGGTAATTTTCAGATCACTTGCCCATTTCATCTGTTTATCAGTGCTAATCTGTGATTCCTCCTTTAGCTGAGCGGAAGACTTCCGATGATGGTTCGCGTAAGGCCTCGTGGGAGTCAAACCGTAAGATGTCAGTTGAGTCCGTTGAATCCATGGAGTCGACGCGTAAGCAGTCTTTTGAAGGTGCGTTTGAACACTAGAGTTTGCTGGACGATGGCTGAGCACATTGTATTGATTGAATATTTCTCTCTCCGTAGAAGTCGATATTGAACAAATCAAGGCGTCTGTGGATGGAGCCAAGCTGGACGTTAGATCCGCAGCACAGAAGTTTGCAGAGATGGATCGTAAAGCTGGTGCGAACCATTTTCATATTCTCATAAATTTATCTTCACCGAATAGTTTAGGAGTACTGATGCGGTTATGTTGCCTACAGCCGAACTAGCCAAGCAGAACAAGAAACCACTGACATTCAATGGTGTTTCATACGGACACGGCGTCCGAGCATTCCGCAACAAAGACCAAGAACGGAAGGAGGTTCAGCGCAAAAACGACATGGCAACTCGAATCCAGTCCCATGTGCGCGGAGTAATTGCCCGCGACGCCTACACCGAAAAACTTACAGCTGCAGAGCGGATTGCTATTCGAATTCAAACTGAATTCCGACGGCGCCAAGCACAGAAACAGCTACAAAAGCTTCGCCACCGTCTTCAGCGTGAACAGACGTGCGCTGTGGTTATTCAAAAGATTGTGCGCGGCCGATCTCAGCGGAATCGTTATCAGACCGAAGTTGCAGTAAGGAAGGCGGCAGCAATTTTACTGCAGTCACTAGTTCGCACCAAACAAGCTCAAACTGCCTACTCGAAGCAGATCCAAGCAGCTCACGATATCCAAGATTTTGCATCTCGAATCATAGCAGTCCGACAAGCGAGAAAAGAAGCTGCTTGCCTTCGCAAAGAGCGCAACGCTGCTATCGTTATCCAGTCCGTATTCCGAACCACGACAGCCAAATCCGAGGCTCAACATCGACTAGAAGCAATTATCCGCCTACAGTGTGCTTGGCGACAGTCAATTGCAAGAACTTCATCACGACTCCGAGCAGCAGAGGCTAAAGATGCTGTTATTGCGGCGGCGGAGGAGGCCGCTCGTCAGGAAGAGCTGACCCGTCAGGCGGAGGCCGAGAACAGCATGGCGACGAAGATTCAGAGCCACTGGCGCGGTTCGGTCGCTCGATCTGAAGTGGCTGCCCTGCGTACAGAAGCCACTGAGGCTGAAGCGGAGGCTGCTGCTGCCAAGGCGGCTGCGGAGGCTGAGGCTGCTGCGGCGGCGGCGGCGGAGGAGGCCGCTCGTCAGGAAGAGCTTGCACGCCAGGAAGAGCTGGCCCGTCAGGCGGAGGCCGAGAACAGCATGGCGACGAAGATTCAGAGCCACTGGCGCGGTTCGGTCGCTCGATCTGAAGTGGCTGCCCTGCGCGCTGATGCGATTGCTGATGTGGAGGCGCAGCTTGCACGGATTGAAAACTTGACTGCTGTTAGAATTCAAAGCAAGTGGCGTGGTGTTCTGGCGAGATCCAAGGTTGAGTGGATGCGAGCTGAAGTGGATCGTGAACGCGACAACATTATGGCTGTGCGGCTGCAGAGTCAGTGGCGTTCAGTTGTTGCGTCTCGTAAGGTGAAGGAGCTCCGCGAGCAGCGGAAGACATCTGTGATAGAGCTAGAGAACGCAATGGCTCGAAGGATTCAGTGCAGATGGAAAGTATTGGTTGCGGTACATCAGCTCGAGCTCCGTCGAGAGGCAGCACGAGCTGCAACAATCGAAGCCAAGAACGCTGTGCTGATTCAGTCCGTATGGCGTGGTCGCGCTGTACGGGAAGAGGTTGCACGCCTCCGCGCAGAGAACGCGTCTCATCAGGAGCAATCCAGCTTGGAGAGGCCGCATGTCCGTCGTCAGCCTACGTTGGCGGAGCTTCAACTTCTAAGCCAAACAGGACGCTTCTCTAACGTTTCTGGTGATAGCGATGACAGCGATGACGACTCGGCGTTTGAAGATGCACCAAGTTTCGTGGATGAAGTCCCAACTTCGATTGAGTCATTTAAGAACGAGATGACTGAGAATGGTAATGCTGCACCAAGCACGGATAGCGACCAAAACCTGTCGCCTCGACTCAATAACACTCCGCGAGTATCTACGTCCAGTCTGATGAACATGGCAACGGAGTTTATTTTAGACCACTCGGACGCCAACGAAGACAGCAAGAGCGATACGAGCAGCGACAGTTTTGTCGATGCAATGGAAGAGCACAAGCCGATTGAGCTGAACTTGCCCAACTCTGGTGTCGAAGAGAACCGCCACTGGTCGGATGAAAACAATAACTCCGCATTTGATACTGCTTCGTCCCCAGGCGCACCTGCTGAAGTTTCTGAGGCCGCCCCACCTTCACCCGTGAAGGAAAACGACGCTGAGGAGTCTTACGACGATCGTCCTAGCAGTAGCATCTCTGACTTTGACAGGCCATCATCGGTACGCTCTGGATCATTTTTCCAAGAACCATCTTTCGATTCGGACACGCCTCGCGGTAGTTTAGCATCGAGCTCGCTCAGCGGTGTGTCTCGTCCCCGCGATGAATCGCCGGTCGACCCGTTTCGGTCACGCGAAGACTCGTATGCTGATTCGACTAGGTCACGTGGGGACTCGTACGCTGATTCAACTCGGTCTCGCAACGATTCTTACGCTGATGAATTCCGGTCTCGCAACGACTCCTACGCGGATATGTTCCGATCTCGTGGCGACTCGTATGCCGACGTTCCATCAAAGGACGACTTCGACGAACAGAGGCTGAGTGATGTCGATGTCCGCGACGGCCCGACGTACTTCGATACAGACAGTGACCGTGCAAGCTCCTTCGTCAGTGATTCTCCTGTATCCGGCCAAAACACCAGTGATGTCGAGAAGGACGAGGCAAAAGAAGAGGAACAGGCTACTCGCAAAAAGAGCGGTAGCCGTTGGCGCGCTGCTAGTGTGCTGAGTGCTCTATCTAGCCGTCGTTCTAGCAAACCGTCTAGTTCACCAACGTCATCCCTCGAAGATGAGGAGAAAGACATCGACCAGAAGAAATCGCGCTCGAGCACTTTGCCTTCAGTTGCAGGCTTAAGCTCCGTTGCAGGATTGCTCAACCGCAAACTGTCTATCCCTGCAAGCAACACCAGTAGCACGAAGTCTTTCGAGTCGGAGATGGGTGAAACGTTTGTGTTTTCGCCACCAGCGCAGCAGGCTCCCAAGAGCAAGTCTCGTTTCGGTCGCTTCACTGCTCCAACCGTGTCCAAGCCCGCTTTCCCGACGCGTTTCGCGTGGAAGAGCAGATCTCGTCGTGGTACCAATGAAGAGGATGACGACGAACCCGCGGACACGCACGCTGCCTAATTTTCTCTTACCAAGGTCTACTTGCTGTAAGCATTTATGTATTCACAAGTTGTATGCGTGAACTCGTGCATGTATTGCCGATGAGATAAATAAACGTGTATGCTCGTCAAAATTAAGTGTTACATGCCAAAGGGCTGCTGCCCCTGGAATCGTTGTCAATCTTATCGTTGGCAAGTCGTGTTACCAGTTTGTTGAGTGCCTGCAGCTTCCCGCTGTAGACGTAATGATATGGATAAGGTGCTTCTTGGACAGCACCTGCGAAGCTAGTAGCAGCGTCCTTGGGTGAGTCTATTTTGCTGCAGCTCGGCGAAGGCACTTGATCTGGTGAGGATTTCTCGATGGACGTAAGTGTCGACCTAGAGCACCTGCGCTCAAGCAGCAGTCTCAGTTGATAAAACCAAGCAACCGGGGCGACGAAAGCTGGAGGTTGACGTGAAGACTGCGGACTCAATAGCCGACTCAACGCAGAACTTGTTCTAGGACGACCTCCTTGTGGATGCAACTCGGACCAGAGCCTTTGAAGCTCTTTCTCACAACCATCAAGATCGCGCAGGTTGAAGAGCACAATCACTTGAAGCAGACAAAGCTCTGCTTCATGGTTCTGTTTGCTGGTCTCCTCATTTGACAATCGACCCAGCTGCTCCAGAGCAGAAACATGATGTTGGTGCTGCGCTGCATCAGATCTCGAAGCAATCATGGTTGTTTTAGTGGAATGGCAGTACACGTACAGGATTTCCCAAGGCAGGAACTGCAGGTACTCATCGCCACTATTCACATATGCCCCAAGTCGTTCGTACAAAGAAGCAGACTCAAAGTCTCCCCCGTGATCTTCCAGTCTGAATGCCAAGAAACGCCGTGCAGAGCGCAACAGCAGTCGCACGGAGTTTAACAACTTGGCATCTTGGGCCACTGCTCCACTGGTTTCATGAGACGTCAGAAGATAGGCGACGGCGATGAATAGGCTGCTCAGCCCACGCAACTTTGACGGAGCGCTGCCACACTGGCAGATTGGCATGAACTGTGCTGATGCACTACCAAACTCGCGAGAAAGAAAGCGCCTATACCCAACATCGAAGCGCACGAGGTGGACCCGCTCTTCGAGTGCTGATACCCGAGCTAACTCGATTTCAAGCTCTTTCAAACGATCTCCATCGAAATTGGTGGAGGTTGCCTGGTTCCAAAGGAATAGCAGAGCCTTCGGGTGACGCTGGATCGCTGAGAGACGACGGGTGGCAATTGTTTGAGCAAGCTGGTCTCCAGTGCCTTGCTCACTTTTGGATTCACGTTGTCGAATTAGCCGAATCGCCCCCGAGCTGTGCATCAGTATTAAGGCAGCCCAGTTGGCTGAGGTATACCCCTCGTTTTCTCCATCCACACTGCAACAGTCCAGTAAATATTCAACACCTTTCTTGGCATCGCACGTCCCTTTCAGCAGAGTGCCAACCCACTCGAACGAGTTCTTGAGCGCAAGTGCACCGCCACCGTGAAGCACACCCATTCCAAACCTAACGCGCTTCTGAAAGGCGCGCAGCTCATTCTTGGTCATCAATAACCGGTCTCTCTTGGTTGCAGAGTCTGGATTCGAGAAGAATTTCTCGTGAAGCTCGACGTATAATGCTGCGCAGCGCCTTGCAGTGGCAATTGCAGCCAGCCGTTGATCCCCTCCAAGGCGCAGCAGAGACAATAAAAACAATGACTCGGCAAGCACTAGCTTCAACTGCTTGCGACTCGAGTACGACTGCGGCAACTCGTGCAGGCTCTCGAGCCAGGTCACAGCCTGGTTCGCTGCGCGCTGGGCTTGCTTGGAATACAAAGTGTCCTTGGACACCAGCACCCGCACAGTCTCGAGCTCCGCGGCCAGCAAGCAAACCATCGGGTCACTTCCGGCAGGCAAAGCATGCAGAACCGCGTGGGCCTGTGTGAGCTCATGACTCCAAATCAACAAATGGGCTTCACGTAACTTGGCCTGCAACGCAGCGTCATCTTGAACCGGCGTGAACCTTGAGCTCGCCCAGTCCTTCTGCATCGAAATCTCCACTTCAGCGCGTTTGCGGTCACGAAAACGGACTCGCCGGCGACTTGTTGACACTTTCGAGCCCTCCGGTGGCACCGACTGCGGATACCAAAGCTCCGCGAATTGGCGGGACGACAAGCCACGCACTGGGACCCCATCAACGCTGACGACCACATGCCCAGTGTGGATCCTCGCAAGGCCGCGCCATTGGTCCTCGTTCTGCTTCACTACAACTGCCAACGCAGCACTTGTCACGCGTTGCACCACGTAGTCGCGACTGAAGAGCTCCCTGGAGAACGTTAGTGCAGTGTTAACACCGTCGCAGGGCAGCAACGCCTCGTACTCGCCAAAGCCAATCGCTGCGTTCATTTGCTTGTCACTGGCAGCGCACAATCCCACGTGACGGTTGTGTAAGGATCCGCTATTTGAAGAGGTTGATGCACGGACGTCCTGGAGTCTGGTCCAGAGGCTGAAAATGGAGCGGAGACTGTGGACGCGAGAAATGCAGAGGGCAGATAGGGGAGCGACAAGGAGAAAAGGGGCGCGGGGCACCAATGCCCGAGGGCGAGCAACCGGTCGTGTCGAGTTTGACACGCGAAGAGCTCCTCCTTCAGAATCAGGTTATAGAGGATCATATCTGACAGACTGCTAATAGAGAACTAGATTGAATGGGGTCGATCTGTCACACTAAATAGGTCAAGAATATGTTATACAAGAGGTATCTCATGTACTAGGGGTGATATGCGACCGTTACTGCGCCACGCACTTGCTGTCAATGCCAGAAGGACACTAGAACGAGAGACGAAAGTACATCTTGTTTGAATCAGTCTAGCCTGGTAGCGGTGCCCGTAACGATCTTGCTTGCCTGCTTGGTCTCACCTATCTAGAAGCTCGAGTCAGTACGCGGGGGGAGGCGCATCCAGCATGCCGTAGTGGTTGATGAAGAAGAGCGAGATAGGCCAGAACACCAAGAACCCAATGAGCGTGCCAGCGAGCACGTCCGTCGGGTAGTGGCGGCCGAGCGCGACGCGCGAGAAGTTGATGATGAGCGCCCAGACGATCGACACGCCCACGAGCACAGCCGGCGAGAGGCCGTAGAAGAACTCGCGCAGGATCCACGGGTGCGTCTCGGCGAGGTAGACGAGCATGGCCACCATAGCCCACACGCGCGTCGAGTGTCCGGACGGGAACGAGTGCTGGTCGGGGCCCACGAAGCGCATGTCCGCCTGGTGGAAGGGCGGCCGCTGGCGGTGGAACACGAGCTTGAGCAGCATGATGGCGATGATGTCCACCGTCATGACGGTGAAGAGCGCCGACAGCAGCATCTTGGTGGCCGGCGCGAAGGGGCCGATGAGTCCGGCCACCCAGAGCAGCCCCATGAGCGGCGGGATGGTGAGAATCCACCTATAAACACACACAGCATACCAACATGAGTGAGCTACGTCCCATTGCGTTGGCATTGGAGGAAACGCACAGGAAGCCATCGCCCGAGTGCGAGAAAATCTCCCAGCAGAGACGCGGCGTCGGGTCGCGCCCGAAGCGGTGGTAGAGCTTGGTGGACCACGTCAGGTCGTACGCGTACAGTCGCTCGGCGAGGCTCATGGCGCGCTGCTGCTCGAGATCTGCCTTGGTGTCGTCGCCGTCGTCTTGCGGGATGGAACCGTAGCTGCCCATGTCGGCGGAGGGGGTGAGGAGTGACACCGAGCAAGGTGATTGGCTGAAATGAGCGACGCAGACAGGCTCAAGTACGTGTTAGTGTAGCCATGTGGCCACATGGGCACACGAGCTTACAGGTGTGGACCAACGAGGGTAAGTGCTGTTACTGCAAGGTATGCAACTTGGTTGTGCGAGATCTTGCTGTGAGCAAGGCGCAATGTGCCGGCGGTACCGACACAGTCTTCGTCTACATCTCACCCCGCTGTCCTGTTTGCTACGTGTTGTCGAGTCGCGCTGCATTGTATCTGAATGTCCCTCTTGGTCCTCACTTTGGTACTGCTGCTGTCTGCCCCGCGGATTTACGGTTATAATAGCTCAGTAGACCTGCGAGGTTCGTCGGTTGACTTTTGGAGCCACTGACTGAAGCACATCGTGCCTACATGGACCGCCTCGACACACTAGGAACGCCTAGCTCGATCTATAACGACAACAACTTGCAAGACAGTCTATTGCGTATTGCCGCGCTCACTCACTAGTCTTGCCTTTTGAGGGGCAGGTGCGAGCCTCTGGGGTCATTTCGGTCAGGCAGCACCTTGAAATTAAAGTACGCTGCGGCCCCCACAAAGCCGTGCCAGCAGCCGTGGAAAAAGCGGAACGGGTCTGTGTCGTCGTCCAAACCACGCACGAAGCATCCAATGCCGCACAGCAGTAACAGCAGCCCGCGCCGGAACTGCTGGAAGTCGTACTTTGGCACGCGCCTCCGCACAGCAAAGCTCAATAACAGCAGCGAGAAGCAACTCGCAACGGGGACGACCGAGTTCCACTCGTCCCACGGGTTCTTCTCCTGGTACAGCAGCACCACCGCCAAGAAGAAATACTGCAGATACCGCTGCAGCACTGGGCGACGTAGGTCCATGAGGTGGATCCCCCACATGACGAAGCTCATGATGGAGCCGATATTGTCGAGCCGATGCCATTGCCCTTCAGTTAGCCACAGCGGCCCGTCGATGCTGTCGCACACGTGATACATAAAGCTGGTGACCATGGTGAACGTGCCGATGAACGCCTGCACAGTCATGACGCAGCCAAAGGATTCCGTGTGTCAATTGGGACACGGTATAAAGCGCCACAATAGGGTGCACCGCACCTCAAAGACGAATTCTCGGCGGTAGAGGCTGTAAATGGCGGGGAACATGCAGAAGTTGGTGACCCCCGTCACGGCCAGCATCATGGTCGTCTCGAAGGAGCTCCGCATGATCGACCGGTTTTTCGGCTCAAAAAAAAGAGTGCTCCGCGATAATGAATCCCTGCATAATGCGATAACTAATAGATTTCCAGATTATGATAAAATATGCGTCCGTTGTTAGTATGGGACGGATGCCAGTACAGGTTGCGCAGGAATCACCTTTGGCATGTACGTAGCCGAAAGGCTTACAACGTGATAAATTTCTTTAATTTCTCGGGATTCCCCCACTCGTTGGGGGGCAGGAGACTTGACTGTAGACACTTACTGCTGGAATGTTTGCTTGCAGCGTTGTTTTCGCCTGAAGTGCTTCTTCTTCCGGATGTACTGGAGGCAACTTAGTGCACGCTATTTGTAGTCATCCGAACAAAGTTATGAAGCTCTTGCTGCAGCCATCGTCGACACAACGCGGGCTGGCAGGACAGTCTTGATTCGTCGTAGGCGATGCAACCACTGCCGCTGAAAGTCCATCTGCGACGAAAGTTGCTCGAGCAAGGCTGCCCGGCCCGCTGTGAACCATGTGCGCTGCAATCCACTGTCTCAGCCGACTATTTCGGCGAGACATGGCTACACCGCCAGATGTACAGTTCCAAAATTGCGCGATTTGCCATTTGCTTTCGTCTGTACGCGGGGTCGGTTGGCACGTCAGGAGCGTGTGATGGCCATTCCGCCACCCGATCGGAGCTACTCATTCCCGTTCGCGCCGCCGTGTGAAGGCTTTGACGAGCTTCTCTGCTCCATCGAAAAGTTCGATACTGAAGTTGTCCGAAATGCTGCGCTGCCTGAGCTGCTTCAGCCGCCGCGTGCCGGACGACACGACCGAGGACAGTCGCTTGACCGCCTCGGGCCTCCTCGGCATTGGTCACCATGACAAAAAGAGCGCCACGTTCGAAGAGACCTACGACACGCTGTACCAGATCGGCGAGGGCAAGACCGGCCAAGTGTTCGTGGCCAAGAAGAAGCGGCCTCACTATCGCAGTCGCGCCAAGACGCTGGCGGAGGAGCAGCAGCGCGAGCGAGAGTCGCGCGAGTGCGACGAGGAGGTAGCAGTCAAGTTCGTGAGGCAGGAGTATCTGTCCACGCCCAACCGCATCGAGGCGCTGCAGTCCGAGCTGGCCATTCTGGCGCGAGTGAAGCACCCAGGCGTCCTGCGACTGCGGCAGGTGTTTCAGGACGACGACAAGTTTGCCATTGTGACGGACAAGGCAATGGGTGGAGAGGTCATGGACGCGCTTTGCAGGCCGGGAGCGCCGCGAGTGCGCGAGTGCGACGTAGCGGAGGTTGTCCGACAGTTGCTGAGCGTGCTGGCCTACTTGCACCTGAACGGAATTACACACCGCGACGTGAAAGTGGAGAACATCCTGTGCAAGACCAAGAACCTGCAGGATGGTGTGCTGCTGATCGACTTTGGCTTGGCCCACATGGGCACCGTGGGGGGCAGCGAGATGTCAGGTATGAACGGAACGCCGCACTATATGGCGCCCGAGATGTTCCACAAGCATGGCTCTTACGGCTGGGCCATCGATCTCTGGTCGCTGGGTGTCGTCACGTTCATCCTGCTGTTTGGCCGGTTCCCCTTCGACGCGCGCTTCCTCTCTCAAGTAGAAGACAAAATCATCAAGGGCGAGTTCGAGTACCCTGCTGAGCTCGAGCACACCGTTTCTCATCAAGCCAAAAAGTTCATCGAGTACTTGCTAGTGCTGAACCCGCGAGAGCGCCCGCCTGCTGCGATGGCACTGCAACACCCGTGGCTACAGGTGGACTTCTCAGCTGCTGAACCATTCTCGGACGAGCACATGGCTGCACTAGCAAAGTTCTCCGAGGGCAAGAAGGCTTTCGTTCCTCCTGCCTCTACAGAATACATGCCACCCGAGCACGTTCCTCACCAAGGCTAGATCATTTATGAAGAACAATGTTAATAAATCGCCAGCTCTGTTCATCGTGGGTTTCCTGGTTCCTACTGCGTTGTAGAGCTGCATCTGTAGATCGGTGCTTAATGGTCAAAAGATGTGGATGATGGTGTACAGCACAAGCCCCGTGGCCGCCATGAGTACAGGTGCGTCCATTGTGTGTGGCGCTGTGGCCTCTGCGTAGGCCACCACAAACGGCAAGATGACCATCGTGAGCCACAACTGCATCGGCGTCTCGAAGTCGAAGTACTGCAGCGCCGGGAAGACGATGCCCGACAGGAAAACGCACGCTGAGCCCTCGAAACTTCGCGTGTACTTGCGCTTGGAGCAGCACGTGCTGGTCGAGTACTTGTGCTTGCCGAACGCAATGCCAATCGGCTCTGCCAACCCGTCGCCGATGCTAGTCACGAACACGAGAATGAAGACGAGGTCAGACTGCGTCGTGCGTGCGAAGAGCCAGCGGAAGAAGAGCAGCACGAAGAGACCAGGGAAGACGTTGCCCGCCACGATCCACTTGAGCGTGTGCGGCCGGTCCTCTGGTCGATCCAGCGAGTTGAACTGCAGCATGAAGAGCGTCGAGCGCTCCCGAATGGGTTTAATCAGCAGCAAGAAGCACAAAAGCGTCGCAAAGTCGCCCCACGCCAGCGCCAGCGGGCCGTTGCACAGGGGGCACGCCTCTTCGTCGGGCTTGACCAGCAGCGGCACGAGATACGCCGCCAGCAGCTGCAGCTTCCTCGTGTAGTTGACCTTGAACACGGAGCTGCGCTCCGTGATGACGTACCCGGCGTCGTCCACGATGCAGAAGAAGCGGCAGATGATGCCTCCGAGCGTGGACACGCCCATCATGATGAGCACCTTGGGCAGCAGGAAGAACCAAAAGCTCGAGTTGTCCCAGAGCTCGGGCGCCAGCAGCGTCGTGAGGCCCGCGAGCGCCGCCGCGAAGAGCAGCATGCCCACGAGGAACACAAAGTCGAAGGTGCGCGTCCACCGCGTGTCGTAGCGGCCCGCCA
>JAHWLE010001353.1:0-12095 GCA_024679135.1 Phytophthora foliorum
TAGTATACAAAATTAAAGTCTGATCTGATTGGCTGAAAAGGTGTAAAGAAGAGCGCTTAACAATTATAAAGATTGAGCTAAGAGTTAAGGCTCGAAATGGGAGATGCATTTAATACTCAACGTTAAGGGCTTTGTTAAAGGCCTTCCGCACAGTATCTTCGCTAATCTCCTTCCACACGCGAATAGTACGCTTAATAGTAGCTAGACGCTTGTCTTTAGCTGTCGCCCCCGCTGTGGTATCTTCTAGCAGCCATGCTGACTTCAACTTCGCTTTTAACGGCCCCATCACACCCACGTCTAAGGGCTGACACACCGATGTAGAATTTTTTGGTAGCGGCTCCAAAATAGAAAAGAGCTCTGATGCAACGATCTCCTCCGACTCCTCCGAGACGTGGCAATCGAGATTGTCGACGAGGAGCACGGAGGGATCTTGAATTTCAGGCAGCAACACGGCTCGAAGTAGCTGGCGCCAAACTTGGCCGTCTATCCATGCTTTTGGCTGCACAGCATACATATGCCCTAGATAGTATCACATTACCCAGTTAGACATTAAAAAAATATCAACACGTGCA
Organism: Phytophthora foliorum; assembly: GCA_024679135.1. NCBI lineage: Eukaryota > Oomycota > Peronosporomycetes > Peronosporales > Peronosporaceae > Phytophthora > Phytophthora foliorum. Next base: position 573 of record JAHWLE010001353.1, read on the forward strand.
AACTCAGTATAATACCTTTTGGGTACGAAGGCACTTCCACTGTGGCGATTTGGCCATCCGGCTCACCGCGCACAATGAACAGAAGCGGAAGTTTTTTTCCTAATTGTTTTTAAAAAAATTGTTAGATTGAGCACAGATGAGCCAAAATATTAAACTTACCGTCGCCACGAACAGAGCACACCACTGTCATTCTCGCTGAATGTTTTTGAGAGGTCGTAATGTTGGAAGGCTGCCCTCTCTCGCATAAGATTCTCGAAGGAGGAGTGTCGTAGCACACACCGGTTTCGTCGACATTAAAAATTGTCTTGGACGGCTTTGAACCATGGGAATCCTTAAACGTTTTGCTGAAAGCCTGCTGTATCGCTATTAGGTCGTCTTTCTTCTCCTAAATGCGTAAAACCCAAAGTTATTGACATATAAATCAGTATAAAAAATCGATATCAATAAAAATACCTAAAAAAATATTTGTAACCTAAAACGGTGCAAAATAAAACAAACGCATCAAATTTTCATATTAGTGCCAGCCGAGAATAAATAAAAAAACAAAAAAAAACACTTTATCATCGCACCTTTAAACCATGTGGAGTCCGTTGAACGAAGCCGTGGCGATACGCAAAGCGCCGCATGAGTCGGAGAAGCGAGTCGTACGCAACATCGCCGCTCTTCTTCCACTAGTATAGTCCGCGAGCCAACCCCCGTGGTTATCACGAATAAACTGCGCCATCCGGGTAGTTGTCAGCGCTTGATCGGAGCGCCGTAGGTCCTTCATGTAGGTGACGAGCTGGGGGGGGAAAGGGGATCAACTCCGGCATCCCGGTTGTCCTCGCTAGCGTTTTCTCCGAGCCACTGAAGGCAAATATATTCTCCTTGTTAGCTCTCCAGTCGCTAAATGTGCGGCGAGGGACGCCATTCGCCTTCGCAGCCGCACGCTCACTCGTTCTTTCTGATTTGGTCAGAATCTGCCGCTTGATCCGAATAGAATAGTGTTTACGTCGAGCTACAGGGCCATTAGATGCCATAGCATTCGGCAGCCCCGTCTCGGGTGACTTCGCAGCACCGGGTTCTGACTTCATGCGGGGGCGATTACTGACTGACAGCCTCAGAAATACGCAATTATGACTAGCCTCGGATTGGTCAAAATTCGTATAGATTTTAACAGACGATTGGGTAATATAGCTGAGTGGCCGTTAGCGTGTCCGGTCGTTAAATTTCCGTCCGTCTGTGTAGCACGAGTAGTTCGAGTTAACTTTCACATTTTAGCTAACTCAGATAAAGTCAGATTCAACGTCTTCAGAAGATGATCAGCGCTTAGCGAGAAAAGATGTGATAACCGTTGGAAATATGGAAAAGAAAACTGTCTTGAAGCAGCATTTGTTTTGTTGTTGCCATCCAAGGCTTGCTTCGTACCTGTACCGTTGTCAAGTAGAAAGCAGGGCTTGCTTCTCAACTGTACTGTTGCCGTCCAAAAGGAAGCATAGCTTGCTTCTCAACTACTTCGAAGTAGTGCATCTGCGCGCAGGCTGGATTGAAAGCTGCGTCGCTTTATCCGTTGGTGCTTCGCTGGGATTAAGACTGGATTAGTTTAGAAAGAATCGGTTAAAAATAAAGCAAGGCCTGCTTCCCAATAAAAGGAGTGCATTCGTACTAGTATTGCAAATGCTGCACCACTTTCAAGCAACATCGCCTTCGGATTTATGTCTCACAGGTATAAAATATCCGTAGCATTTTTAATAGTGCTTACGACTTTTGATGAACGAAAATACACAAGATATTTATTTTGATAGTAATATTTTTCACCCCACCTGACTATATTTGAAACTGCTTTTTGAAAGATGAGTCGCTGGTGTATCGTTTGAAACGATAAAGTGGTATGTAGAGTTAATGTGTCAGTTGTGTAATGGTTGTGAGTATGTTGTGTAATAGTTGTGTGATGTTTGTGCGAAACACGTAAGAGTAGTGTTGTGTACAAATGCTAATGAACATACATTGCATAAAATTGCAATCGCAAGCATGAAACATGCTTCAGCTAAGCTGAAAGACCTCGTGCGCTTGCAGCGCGCTACTGTTAGATATACATTTCACTACATTGTCCATAAATAACACCTTCTCTTTTAATAAACATTGATGTTTGATATCCCGGATAGCCCATGAATATCAGATGGCAGTAGTATATAACTTATGACCCGGAGAGTAATAGCTACTATAGTAGTAGTACGGTCCAATCTAACAGCAACTATAGTATCCCGATAGTCGTAAACTACTATATATTACCAAAGTAGTACCATATGTTCAAACTACTGTCCATCCCTGATTGTAATACCTCATGTTGCATAAGAACTACTTTTCTGAGCCTAGAAGTATCTTATGTATCCAACGTGTGTGGAGTCCACACTGTGGACATTCTGTCCCTACTGCATTTGTTCATGATCGGTACTGCGGCTACTCGTCCTGCATCGCAAACTCAAGTTCTTCGAACGCCGCGCGCTGTAATTCCTGCGTGACACGTAACTTTGCGATCAGCTCCGCCTCCTCTGCTTCCATCCGGTTAATCTTTTTCTCCGATATCAGTCGCTTCTCGTGCTCCCGCGCCAAATTCTCACGCGTTTTCTTAACCAACTCCTTCTCGTAGTTCTTCTGCGCTGTCTGTCGCTGCCGAATTACTCGTTTTTCCTTGTCCCGGATCACCTGCGAGCGCTCTGCCAACCACGAGCGATCCATCTCACGTTGTCGACGAATTTGGTCGAGATGGTTCTTCCTCTCAGCGCGCGTCTCCTGGACAATCTGCACACGCTGTGAGGTATACTCCGCAACCAGTTGGTTACGGCGCTCGCGCGACGAAGACTGCATCGTGTTGTTATACTCGCAAGCAGCCTTAATTTCGCGCTGCATCTGTTCCATCGCCTCTTGCTTTGCACGCTGCCTGTTTTCATTGCGCCTTCTGATGGCCTCAATCTCACGAGCACGGCGCTTGGCCTCTTCAATACGCTTCTGCGTTCGAGCGTCTTCTGCACGAAGGTGAGCTAGCCGATTTGCTAGTAATTGAGCGTCAACCTCTGCTTGCTTGCGCTGTTTCTTGGCATCAAGCATTGCACTCTCCAACTCTGAATAGGCTTCATCCTGCTGCTGAGACCGCGGTGAAATTAGCATTGATGCTTGGGCAGGGCGTGCAGGAGGTGCATCGTCGATGTCGTCTGCGTTCTCTTCAAACCACTCCAGGAACGATAACTTGGTGATCTCACCCGTTGCGTTCGGGTCCATATCATCGAGAGCACGGTCTAGGATCGTAGGAGATGCGTTGAAGCCCATATTGAGCAGCAAACTGCCGAGGTGTTCCGTACCGAAGATGCTATAGGAAACAAACGTCCACAATGTCATTCAACCTGAAGCGAACAGTTGTGAAAAATGCGCGTTGTTTACCCGTTGCCAGGGTCATATTGAGCAAACAAAGCGTCGAAGTGCGGAGTCTCGCTAGCGTTCGTAAGCTCTGCATTGCGGATGCTGTCTTGATCGTTGTCTGCCATTCTTCACGCGAATTCCGGCTTGTCGCCGCCTTGATAAGATGAAAGTAAGGAATGAACCGCCAGGAAGGCTGACCTCACGCCACCACAGCTCACTTTGAACAAAAAATAGCTATGAACCTATAAAAAGTGGAGTGGTCAGCGTTCTATTCCTTGAGTTCATCACAAGTTTGTCGAGACGTGAATACTTCTACTCCTCACGCCAAATAGCGTCCGACATCTTGGCGACATCAACCATCTCGGCACCATCGTGAACCCGTAGAATATCCACCCCTTGTTGGATGGCAGCACTGCACGTGGCAGCGGTACCCCAGGAACGGTCTTTCGGGTCAGGACGGCCACAAATCTCGCCAATGAAACCCTTGCGAGACGACCCCACCTACGTGCATACCTCGACATTAGCTACTTTATCTCAACAAAAAGAATACGCAGGATTTACTTACCAGCAGGGGCAGATCATGACATGCCTGCTTAACTGTCGAAAGCTTTCGCAGCAGTTTTAGATTCAGAACGCGTGCTTTTGCAAAGCCAATTCCTGGATCCAGAACAATGTTCCAGCGGAAAATACCTGCTGCCTCTGCAGCAGCCACACGTTCATTGAACACATTGCCAACCTCGGCCACCACATCTTCGTATACCTGTATCGGTAAACAACAGTAGAGTTGAGAAAACGAAGATAATCCAACGCTAACACAGTTCAGATCAAACCTTGAGTCCGGTCATCGTTTTTGGCGTGCCTCGCATGTGCATCAACACAATCTAACAAAATAGCAAACATAACAACGTTTAGAGCACGAAAGTCTGTTGAGTATTGGAAGCATCCTTGTGACTTCGAGGCAGTCTTTACCGGAACGCGCAACTTGGCGACCGCATCAAGCATCTCGGGGTCTTTAAAACCCGCTGAAATATCGTTGACAATATTAGCACCCGCCGCAACTGCTTGACGTGCAACCTCTGCCTTCGTTGTGTCAATCGAGATCGCGATCTTGCTCTGTTCGCGTATACCACGAATCACCGGTAGCACACGGTTCAACTCCTCCTCCTCCGTCACAGGCTCCGCCCCGGGTCGACTGGACTCTCCACCAATATCGATAATGTCCACGCCAGCACATTCCATCTCCAGTGCCTTCTTTACAGCAGCAGCAACCGTTTCCAGCTCTGCTCCGTCGCTAAAGCTGTCGGGCGTCACATTCACAATACCCATGACAAAAGTTTTGGTCCCAAGCGGCCACGGCGCCGTCTTATCAACTGGCAGCATGGGCACCGGGGCAATATAACGCTGTTCGCCCTCCTTCAGCATGTCGTACAACTTCCGCATCGGCAACTTCGACACAGGATGGAGCAGATCTACAACAACAAATGTCAACCATTTTCTCTATACACTCAAAATCCACAATTGCGCACCATACCAGGAGCCAAATCACAGAGCGGAGCGAGCACAAAATCCCTCTCGGCGATGCGTTCGTGGGGTACAATAAGAGGCCCCTCCTCTGTGTCGGTTTTGAGTTCCAGATCATCGTACAGCAAAATGTCCACGTCGATGAGTCTGGGCCCCCATCTGTTAAGTCCGCACAAAAAATAGAAACAATAAATGACTCTACCCGTTCTACCTCTTCTGACTTTCCACTAAGTCCGCACCGGAGCGACGGCGTCCGCCCGATCTCCCTTTCGATTGTCTTGAACGCCCCGAGCAGCTCCGTAGGCTTCAGCTCCGTCTGGAGCCTGGCCACAATGTTGAGGAAGGCCGGCTGGTCCTCTACGTACTGCGGCGCCGTGGTGTAGAGTCGGGAGGTGGCTTCTACCGGCCCTACCATCGACATGAGCATGGCCAACGCATTCTCCAGATTCGCCACCTTATCGCCTGGAGAAAAAGGTAGAACGGTTGGGGGAAAGGTAGGGCGGTTGGGTAAGGAGGAAGTAGGGCGTACCGAGATTCGTGCCCAAGGCGGCGTACACACGCGCAGTTGGGGCCATGACTCGAGGAAACTACGCGAGGTGATTTACACCACCAAAAATGTATTTTTGGAATCAGATCTGATTCTAGACAGTAGACAGATCCTAGCATTTGAAGCAAAGTTAGCTAAGTCTAAGAAGAAGATGAAAAACTGTTCAGTGCAGTTTGAGTCGTCGAATTAGTTGATGCGGTGGTGCTTGATCTATGTCCGAAAAGCTATCGTCCTCGCTAGAGTCCTCAGTGAAAGTAGTCGCGTCGACGTTGTCGTACAAAATCAGAAATTATTTCACGACGTGCATGTGCTCGGGTTGTGGTGCTATTAGGGGGGGGGGGGGGGGGGTAACAATACTACACTAGCTAGCGGAAGGTATCATGTGTGCAAAGCGTTCTTGGCTTGGTTGTGTGAGTTGCAATTTGTTTGCAAAGCGAAGTATACGCTTGGCTTATCGATGGAAGGGGTAGTCCATCCCGAGTTCAAGATTATTACCCAGTATTGAGCACGAACGATATAATCTCTCTTGTATTTTAATATTGATTGGATTCATCAACACGCTTTTGACATGGGCACTTTGAGCTATTCTCTGCAGTTAGCGCTGGCTGGAGGTGTGACTTTGAACGCTACAACCGGAAATGGCCCACACGGATATGGTAGCCTTGGTGTGATGATGCGCGGTTGCATCTTCATCTTAGCTCCTCCAACCCGCAATATGGTTGGAACGCACGCAGCAGCAACTATAGTTAAGCAGATCACAGACAGCATCATGATTCTAGTACTAGCACCTTTCAGCCGCAACCAAGGAAGGCAGATCTTCTTGTTGCGGCAACTGGATATTCAGCTCTCCCTGGACTGCCACCACGGCAGGAGAGAGCGTCAACAGGTTAGACAAACTAGCTCACTTTACAATTGGCTTGGTCAATACAAGTAGACCTTTTGCCGGGAGTTCCAGCTCCCAAATCTTTGTTGTAAACGCCACACCTGGTGAACAACATATTATCGAAACGCTGGCTTTGGAAAGTTATTTCCGGATCTTTTATTCAACTTTTTCGTTTTTTTACCGCCGAGGATTGCCTCAGAATCGGGTTGTTAATAAATTCTGCTCAGGGGCATGTGTGTACACTAAATAACCAGCTGCAAATGCCCCAGCAATCACGTACGATTTTACCACATTAGCCTTTCAGCAAGTGTTGATAATAAAATCCCATTTGAATGGCCGTGCCAAGAAGAAGAAATTATCGAGCCATGCAGTCAAGGTGATCTAAAGTCGAGCTTATTCGCTCGATTCCTCAGAAATGCTTGAGTCCTCCAGAATTAGAGCGCAGGTTAACATACGTTTGGGCTTCGCCGTGTGTACCACAATCCCTCTCGTTGCGAGTACGGTTGTCTCCGAACCCATATTCCAGTCAATGGAATCTGGTATCAACAGTAACCATGAAGGACAGCATGTGTCGGGTGTTCTAACGTCTTGATTTTCTACGATGAAGCCTGAGGTGAATCAAATGTCGACGATAAATCCTCTTTAACGGGTCAGGGCTCCTGAGAGAGGAATTAGTGCAACCGCAAGAGCCGCCAACAGATATGACACTGCGTCCTCTAAGCAAATATATTGAAGAAAATGCACGTAGATTGCCGGATCCGCCAAAAATTCGTGTCGGCCTGCAGAGAAAAATAATCTTGGAAGTATAACAAGAGTATTGAATTGTGCATTCGAGCCGATCGATACTGAACGGCAAATGTACGTCTGGATCAAAACTATGCACGCAAATTCAGAAATAATGTGTGCTGATTTGTACATGTAGTTTCACTTTGGAACATTTCTCCTTGCTGTTTATCAACGTGAAAGTCCATTTCAAAGCACATTACTGCAGGACTTGAGAGAACAACAAAACGCCACCAGGGTATCCACGGAGGAGAAGTGTGTTTGACTTATGATATTGATTCTATTCATCAAAGACGCTATGGTGACCCTTTCTGCGATGTACCTCGTGTATACTACCTATGTTTGCAAGATCAAGAAACTTAACATTTTTCATCCGGGTTTTCCTCACATTAAACCGCGCTGGTTTCTTGCAGGATCACCGCGAAAAATCAAATGCGCGCGGATTAAACCACCATAATCTTCTATGAGTCAGTTCTCAATTTTCACCTTGAGCGGGTGGTGGAAAACCTTGTGAACACGCTTTGGTGGAAGGACTACCCGTTTCTGATATAATGGGCGGGTTACGACCCAGAGAACCTTGTCCCAGAATGAGTCTCTTTTGCGTGAAACGGTCTTCGCTAGTTTGTCAACAGCGTCAGCGCTGATCGCTCTCTCTTCATCGTCAGTAACAGGTTCAACAGAGCTCGTATCATCCGCGAGGGAAGATTCACCGTCGCCGTCGTCATTGTCATCCGAAGCGTACAGAATCAGGAACTTCTTGCCGTCATCCTTGTCATTGCTGTCGGGAGACGTTATCGCGAGAATTCTCTTGGTCGCCGCCTCCATTGCTTCTTGGGATGCATTGGAGACAGCGAATAGTGCGACCGCAGTCACTAGCCCAACGCAGCCCAGACGCATGCTGTCTTCGAGCCTTGAGCACTTGGAAGCCGATTACTGAGTGAGTCTAGAATTCTACCTACCGGTCTACTGCTACGGTACTAAATGAAAACCAATTGGCGATCCAATTCTTGGATGGGGTGACCGTGTTGCCTTGCTGTGAAGGAGAATTGTGCTGATTACGACAATCCAATATTACGCGGGTACATCCTACTTGTGTATGTACTTACCAAATCCTGGACGTCAGCTCGTACTTCCTCACAGCACTAGCGCTCTGGGCGCCCGCTACGCGGACGCTGTGTATTTTTGGTTGGTGGGGGTAGGTTAGCACCTCCTTTGCGCTGCGGCGCACATTATTGCTGAATACAAATATTAAATAGTACAGCGTAACAACGACTATATAACGAACCATGTGTCAATACATGATTTAGCATTTTTACAGCACTGCACTGTGTAGCAAACCTTATCCTGACTTCGGTTTCTTTGCTGAATATTAGCAACGCGAGTACCTACTTGTATGCGATGTTGGAGGACAGTCCATTTTAATAGTGCCGTGTGCGACGTTACTGACTCAACCCACAGCGCCGCACCTGTTTTTTTCTATACTACTGTGTCCTGGGTACCATTGTGGGGTGCTGATAGCTTCGTCGTACCTTATCACTAACGTCATATCATTCTTACTATCATAACACACTCGCAGCACAGGAACACTTGTACGCTGACTACTCTTCGTACTACACTATGACTGCGTGCATGTACACCGCGCGCGTGGGGGAAATTCCCCACACTACTTATACGTCGATAGCGCTGCACCATCAGTACTCGCGCTGTTAACGCTTTCAGCAAACTCACAGTGCGCTCGTAACACGCTTCGCTATACCTGCACTGCGCTGGGTTATCGTGTAGCCTGCGCCTTACGATTTGCAATCCCAGTTCGTGACAGTATATTGTATGCAAGGTAGGAGCTGCTATACTCTTCTGTAGATGTCTTTGCGCGCTGACGTGACCGCATGAACACTCACAATCACTACTTCTAACAAACTTAGCCGTACATCGTGAGCGCGCGCGGGTATAAATGCAATTGCCTATGAAAGCGATGTATGAATACAAAGACAGCAACAGCTGAGTCTACTCACTACAGTCTACGTGCTTGCCGATAGTCATGCCTTACGCCCACGCGCGACGAAGACGTCAGCATTCTATGTGCGCTTGCGCTACAGTTGTCATAGTGCTCACCCTGAACTGTAGGGCGCGTGCAGTGAACGTCATCGCCGCCTACCAAGGTGCTCAGCACAGATGTGCTTCTACGCACTGCGCTATCGGTCCCTGTGTCAAGGCGTATTCGCACCAACGCTGTCTAAGATCGCGTCAGTGTATACTACGCGTCCCAGCGAGTGGTTTACAGTGCGTGTAGCTCTTTGGTGTATAGCACGTAACCACACGGGCGACACGGTGCGCGCGCTGACTATATATAATTATGTATAGTGCTCGCAAAATGCGCATGATAATACTGTATAGCGCCGAATATGTATAATTCTGTATAACGCGGGCTGAATGGGTAGTATACTGTATAGCGCGCGCTGATTGCGTATAATAACACTGTATAGTGTGCGCTGACTGCGCATGATAATCCTGTATAGCGCGCTCCGAATAGGTATAATAATACTGTATAGAGAGCGCTGATTGTGTATAATAATAATGTATAGCGCACGCTGACTGTGTATAATAGCGCGCACCGAGTGTGTATAATTGTGTATAACGCGCGCCGAATATGTGTAATCACGTATAGCGCGCGCTAAATGCGTATAATACTATACAGCGCTGCCGGAAAAGGTATTACAAAAAGCAGCTGCTACTACACTCGTCTGCCAGTCTGTACGCCAGGTTTGGAGCTGCTTTTGTAATTTGCGCAGTCGAGTCGGAGCTGTCCGCGCGCTTTTCAGCCAATCGGTTGGTTTCGTTGTCCTGCAGAAATGTTTTCCTTTTGGCCAATCAGCGGCGAGGATATGGCCGGGATCGCGCGCCCGATCGCAGTCGACGTGGCAGGTTTCGTCGGTTAAGTTCGATTCTGTCCGTTTAGGTTCGATTTTAAACTGACACGCTCGGCTATTTTTGTAATTTCGTGCAAACTTTTTGCAGTCAGGACGGGGGTGGCAGGCGGTTGGACAGGTGGCCGCAGTATGGGAAAGGTCCGCCGCACCGTATGCCAACAGACAGGTCCAGGCAGATAGACAGGAGCAGGACGTACAGACGGACAGACGTACACACACGACTCGCGGTTACTAGAGAGGGAATTATCGCAACATAATTTTGCTTATGTTGCTAAGAAGTTGCTGAAGTATTCACGGTCTCATTTTGAGTAGATTCCTCTCCCCATGGAATACGTCGCGCTGGTGCAGGGCGCCACGGGCGCTGTCGGTCGTGATCTAGTGGCCGAGCTGGTGCAATCTCCTTCATGCGCCAAGGTGATCGCTCTCGCACGCCGGGAAATCCCCGAAACCTCATGGGACGCCGCAATTCCTTCCATGGACGTGAGTGCGGCTCATACCAAACTGGAAATTGTGCCCCTGGACTTTGAGGAGCTCCATCGCGACTGGAAGAAGGTTCCGGCCGACGTCGACGCCGCGTTCTCGTGTCTGGGAACAACTCGTAAAGATGCGGGATCAGCCGAAGCTTTTCGGAAAGGTTTGACTTTTTTTTTTGGATATTTTTGGGATCTGGAATTTTGGAACTGATTTTTGTGCGTTTGGGCAGTGGATTACGAGTACGTGGAGAGCTGGCGAAGGACGCGGGGATGCCGTATTTCGGGCTGCTGACCGCCAGCGTACAGTGTGTTGGCGCTTGGATTTGGGGCGAATTGAATCTCATGTTTTCTTTGGATTTTTCGTGTAGAATGCCAACAAAGACAGTTGGTTCCTGTACCCGACGACAAAGGAGGAAGTAGAGGAAAGTATCAAGAAACTGTCTTCTGAAAGGACGTCAATTTTCCGACCGGGGCTTATTGACCGCGGCGAGCTGGCACGCACCGTGGAGTCCATCGCAAGCTACCTCTACCCAGTGTAAGTCTTTCTGGAGGAGTGTTCGGGGATTTTACTAGATTACGTAATTCAACTTGCTGCTCTATTATTCAGGTTACGACTCGGGCTATTCCGAAGGGAATGCTTGTGGACTACGAAAGTGGTGAAAAGGGGCTGAAGGAGTGGAGTAACGCTGATCTAAAGCAGCACGATCCTACAGTTATCGCCAGTGACAAGCAATCTGAGCTGTAACGTTGATTGACGTGAAGAGCTCTGAGTGCTCTCTCACTACATACATTTGAACCGTGACTTGGGGTCGCTTGTCACTTTCTAGAAGTACCATTTTTTGTGCATGAAACAAAGACCCATTCAAAGCTGCTATGATTTAGCGCTAAGTACGAGCACTAACTAATGCACGAAATAGCTGGACAATAGCACAATACATGGTATTAATGAGGGGTTATCGTCCTGGGCACAGACTGGGCCCGGGACCCAGTCTC
>JAHWLE010001354.1:0-12084 GCA_024679135.1 Phytophthora foliorum
GCGATCCTGGACCGCTACCCGGAGAACTACAAGACGTCGGCCATCATCCCGCTGCTGGACCTGGCGCAGCGCCAGCACGGCGGCTGGCTGCCGCTGGCGGCCATGAACAAGGTGGCGCGCATCGTGGACGCCAAGCCCATCCAGGTGTACGAGGTGGCCACGTTCTACACCATGTTCAACCGCGAGAAGGTGGGCAAGTACTTCATCCAGCTCTGCGGCACGACGCCCTGCATGATCTGCGGCTCGGAGGAGATCAAGAAGACGATCGAGAACCACCTCGGCATCAAGGAGGGAGGTGCGTGACCGCCACTTGGACATTGAGGCGGCTTTGGCACTGATGTGACGTTGTGCAGAGACGACGGAGGACGGGCAGTTCACGCTGCGCGAGGTGGAATGCCTCGGCGCGTGCTCGAACGCCCCCATGGTGCAGATTAACGACGATTTCTACGTGCGTGCAATTGTTGCAGTATTGTAGTTGCAGAGGTGGCTGATGTTTTTTATTGTTTTTTCAGGAAAACTTGACGTCGGAGACGACGCGTGAGCTGCTGGATGCCTGCAAAAAGGACGCCCCGCCCCCGATGAACAAGTGGGGCAGCTTGCCCATGAACGGACAGCTGTCGTGCGAGGGCCCGCAGGGAAAGACCACGCTGACGTGGGAGAAGACGCCCGGCCCGGGCTTCCGGATGCGCCCGGACGACGAGCTGAAGCCCAAGGTGGACCCCAAGGACATCAAGGACGCCATGTTGTACTAGGCACGCTGGGATAATTAACTGGAGCTCGGAGTGGGCGTTACCCTTCGACGGAGCACTCACGACCGACATGCTGACGCATCCTGTGTATTTCGGCGGATCCTGCAGTGACCGAAGGACCTTCAACTCGCACACATAAACCGACAACAAATAAACTGAATGCTCAAAAACGCATACACCATTTACATTTTCCAGTTCGCAAGTCATTTGGTAAATTCCAGCGTGCATCGACCCACGAAAGCTCGCGTTGCAGCTGCACGACGTGTACAGTTATAATACGTCTACACATACAACAACGGCTCAAAGGGACGTGCCAAAGTCTATCGCTGCGTTGATCACTAAAGTTGCGGCCGCTATTTGGGACTGTCGAGTTTGTTCTTGAAACCCGTGGAGAGCACTCGTCGACGCTTCTTGGCACAAAAAGTTGGGCATTCATCCGCTGTTGAAGGTGGATGTGGATGAGGTGGTTGCAAGCGGAGCAGGACCCGTGAAAGCCATTCGCGCTTTGAAGAAAAAGTACCAGGACCAACAAGAACTTCTCGCGTTGTTGCCAAGCGTGGCGCAAATCAAGAGCAGGAAAGCGGTTCTGGTGGGGAAAGTCAAAGTGATTGAACAGTCTCGGGACCAAATATCGTCACAATGCAGTGATGAAGGTGATGATGGAGCCATTGATCATGAAGCTGGTGATCAGCTTGGCAATGACAGTAACACGCCCTTTTGGAAGGAAAAGCTGGCGGATCGACTAATGAAGCAACCGCTTTACCCCCATGGATGGAAAATTGCGAAGGGCTCTGAGGGCGGATGGTCCAAGGTGGGGGTGATCGAGGGGTATGTGAGAGTTGGGGGACTATTGGAGTGGCAGTCGATTTCGTTAAGCTCCGATTCGAGTCTATGGAGCTCGTGGAACTGCTTCGGTCGTCGATTCGCTTGGGCTTGAAGATCACGGGCGGTACGAATCCATGGTATGAGGACATGTGAATTCAAGCAGGGTAACGCTTCACTGCCGCTGAAGTATGCGATGAGATACCTGTGCATGGCTAGGGACTTTTCAGACAACAAAATCTGTAATGGCTCAACTAAAAGCGGTTCATTACAAAATCTCATTTGCGCTTCTACTGTAGTAGATTGACGAAGAAGACGCTGCAACGCAGTCACGCAGCAAGCATAGAAACTTCTCAACGAATTTTCTTGCATTGGGGACGCACACTGACAGAGTGAGTACGACTGCTTGCAAGTTCGTCTTCACTTAATCTTTGCCAACTACATGGAACAGACCAGCGGAGCCGTACTACTCAGAGAAGGACCGTAGTGTAGTTTGCTTCACCCTCTGCCCGGACATTAAGTTGCAAATTTTGCTCCAACAAGTTGGTGCGCATCGCGATGTCATAGACGTGCTTGTAAAGGAGAAAACTATCTACATGTAGTCGCGCGTCATGTACCTGGTTGGCCCAGACGGCAAGTTCCTCGATTTCTTTACGCGTTGACGACATCGCGACGAAGATCAAGACGTATTTTTGAGCCGGTCGCTATGAGATGGATGTCCATGGCTCAATCTTCCTAGCTAACTAGCGCGTTAATAGTTAAGCTCTCGTCATTTTTCCATTTTGCGCCAAGGTAGCGACGAGGCTAAGACGCAGTACGAACGTATTTCAACTTACGACTCGGAGGAGCGCGCGAAGTTTGCCATTCACCAACACGATGGACATCAGTAACTTTGTGTGAATGCATTTCGCTATGATGGAGGACAGGTCAAGACCTACAATTGTATTGACCACCAACAGTGCAATCGCCATCTCCGCATCGTGATCTTTCCATCAGAAACCTAAGGTGAGCTTACATACGCAGTTGAAATTAACGGCGAGCACTCAGTTGTGTTCCCCAGTCTCAAGCCGATCAAGATACAGTCTTTGAAATGGGAGTGGACGCTGCACTGGTCCGTGGAAGACGTCCGCGTGAAGTCCTTCAAGGTCTCGAGGAGAAATACCAAGATAACAGGGGCTGATGGCCAACTCACCCACTCTAGCTCAAATCCATAACTGGATCTGGGCATTAATTGAGAGCGACAAGCAGCACGACTCGTGCTGCTTGGGGACTGTCGTCGGGTGCTCAAGTGCTAGCAAAGTGTCCAAGTGGTCAGTCACCTTTCCTGGTCCTACGAGCAGGATCCTCTACGAGTACGATGAGCTGGTGGAACTGCTTCTGTCTTTCAGTCATATGGGGATGAACGTCACGAGCCGCGTGAACAGCACCACTTTTTGACGGAGTGAATCCATGTCGACCTTCGTCTTGCATGCCAGATTGTAATTCACAACCTTTTGAACTGATACGCATGGTGGTGCACTTTTCGCTTGCGACGATGAAGACACTCCACACCTTGAGAGCCTTGCGATCATCGTGGTCAGCAACATCACGTACTTGCCGCTCGCAAAGCCTCAAAACCTAGTGTTTGGCTGGAGCTTACAATTTACCAAGCACTCGCAGACTCGCGGCCTGTATTCACAGAGACGCAGGATCAATGTCAGCAAGGACATACAAAAATCTTGCCCATTGTGCTTCAATTCAAGAAACTAGATTGAACGCCGAAAGCAAAATGGGTCCGTGGCGAGAGCAGCACTTGCAACAACAACGGAGCCAGACGCAAACCACTGGGTCAATTCGGAGAACACCAAAAGTAAGCTTACATTTAGTAGCGAGCTCGATTGTCCTGCAGCGTTACGAGCTACAACATGGAGGTGCCAGCTACAGTGCAGGACACCTCCAGGAGTTCTTCTTCGACATATCGTCGATCAAGCTTGTCATTGGGGGTTCATAACTGGACTGTCATCTTTCCCGGCGTAACGAACAAAATTCTCTACCGAAATGACGCTCTGATTCTGTCGTCGTTCCAAATGACTTTCACAGAGTTCTTCAACGTGGACGGGAGTAAGATACCCGAATACTTTAAGAACACATGCGTCCTTTCACTATCGATTATCGCAGTATTCACCAATTGTATCAATTTGATTGGTTGTAAAAGCACATACAAACTCCCAGTCAAACATTTCCTGACAATGGCTCGCAGCGATGACCGAGACCGCAAGCGGCGACGCTCGCGCTCGCGTCCTCGCTCCCGTTCGCGCTCCCCCCGTCGCTATCGCCGGTCGCCACCACCTTCGTCTGCATCCTCTCGCTATCGCCGCCAATCCCCGTCCAGATCTGACGTCTCTAGCGCTCGGGAGACGAAATCTGCGCCAATGGCCACTAAAACGCCGGCTCTGCCCGCTGCGGAGCACCGCGAGGAGCTCCTGACAGCTTTGAAAGACCACCAAGTGGTGGTCTGTGTAGGAGAAACAGGTTCCGGGAAAACCACGCAAATTCCGCAGTTTTTGCACGCCTGTGGGGCCTACACCAGTGCCAAACGTGACGCCGCAGACCAGGCTCAATGCGTCGCCATCACGCAGCCCAGACGAGTGGCCACAGTGTCCGTGGCCCAACGGGTAGCGGAGGAAATGAACTCCAGGGTCGGGGGCAATGGACTCGTGGGTTACGCCATCCGGTTCGAGTCTCGCTGCAGCGACCAGACGAGGCTCAAGTTCCTCACGGACGGAGTGCTGGTCCGGGAGTGTTTGCACGACCCGTTGCTCAAGAAATACAGCGTCGTGATGCTGGATGAGGCCCATGAACGCAGTATCCACACAGACCTGCTGTTTGGATTGCTCAAACAGGTGATGGAGCGGCGTCCGGAGTTCCGGGTGCTTATCACGTCCGCGACGTTGGACGCGGATCGATTTGCAGAGTTCTTTGGACAACCGAGACCGAGTGAGGAGAAGTGCAGGAAGAAAAAGAGAAAAGAGAGGATCACGCCGTGTCCGGTTGTCAAAATCCCTGGACGAGTCTTTCCCGTGGATATTTTCCACTCCAAGCAGCGACAGATCATGGGGCATCGAGGCCCGTTGTCGACGTATGTGCGTGCTGCGGTGGAGACGACGATGCAGGTGCACAATAGCGAAGAGCCTGGGCATATTCTTGTGTTTATGACCGGCCAGCGGGAAATTGAAGACGCATGTGCTCAGATCCGCGCACTTTATCGAGAGCAGCAAGACAAACGAAAGGGTGAGGTGGAGTTGCGGGTGTTGCCGTTGTATGGCGCGTTGCAAGGTCACCGACAGCGTGAAATCTTCGATGCAGTTCCTGTGGATCGTGTACGCAAGGTGATTGTCGCTACCAACATCGCTGAGACCTCGCTTACAATTGACGGCGTTCGCTACGTGGTGGACTGCGGCTTCACCAAGCAAAAAGTGTACAACCCAGTGCAGCAAATGGAGTCGCTTGTAGTTGTGCCAATCTCCAAGGTCTCGGCGCAGCAACGTGCAGGTCGTGCAGGCCGTACTGCACCTGGAAAATGCTACCGGCTTTACAACAAGGTATCGTATGACGAGATGGCCCAGGAGACAGTGCCTGAAATTCAACGCACGAACCTTGCCAACACAGTGTTATACCTGAAGTTGCTGGGTATCGAGGACGTGCTTGGATTTCCGTATTTGGATCCACCTGACGAAGACTCATTGCTGGATGCATTGAAGCAGTTGTACGTCCTTGGCGCACTGGACACTTCTACTGGCGAGGCTACACCACTCGGAAAACTTATGGCTGCTTTCCCGCTGGAGCCAAAACTCTCGCGCGCCTTAGTTGAATCACTACTTCTGGACTGCAGCCGTGAGATGACCCAAGTGGTCGCTATGCTTTCTGTGGAGAACGTCTTCGTTGAAACTCATCATCGAAACCAAAAACGTCGGCATCGTGATGAAAGCGATGATGAAGACGGCAAAGAGACCGATTGGGAACAACATATGCTGGTATTGAAAGAGGACAAGCTTTTGCATGAAGACGGAGATCAGCTCACATACTTGCTTTTGCTGGAGGCTTTCGAATCAGCATCACGCAAAGCTCAAGGTCAACGTCGTGACCTAGAGCGCTGGTGTGAAGATCGCCATCTTCGGTTGCGAGCCTTGACGATGGCTGGGTCTATTGTGAAGCAGCTCTATGATATTATCGACTCACTGTCTCGCCGCGATATTGAAGCTGTAAAGGAAATCATGCGTAGCAGTGACACCCGCGACAGTCGTCGGGATGCGTCGCTTGATGATCGCCTACGCCAAGCACTTTGCGCAGGTTTCTTCATGAACGCCGCGCGCCGATGCACGCTTGAGACGGTGTATCGCTTAATGCACCATGACGACAATGGAAAAACGGCAGCTCAGCTCGTACAGTTCCATCCGCTCTCAGTGATGTGCTACTCCGCGCCGCCCGAGTTCTGCATCTACCAGGAACTTGTCGTCACCAGCAAACCGTTCATGCGCGGTGCATTAGCAGTGGAGCGTCTCTGGCTTGACTACTATAGCGAGGATAAACTCAACGTCTCGACGGCGCAGCTGTACGCACTCTGTGGTCGCAAACCGCCGGTCGAGAAGCATAATTCACAACAAGAAGCGAAGCAGCATAATGGTGACGCAACTGAAGCAAGTTCACTTGCTACAGCTTCGAAGGCCGCTCCAGTTACAGCTGATGCAGTTGCTGCAGCTCGTGCACGCTTCCTGGCACGCAAAAAGCACTGAAATGTCTAGCAAAACTTGTTTCAAGACAGAGCGGAGGTATCTAAGTGGATAGCGCTCGAGCCGTGTTCCCGGCGTGCAGCTAACAGAAAATCACATACACTGCGGTTAGCAGATCCAACGTTTGCTCTGCAGTTGAACTGATCAAAGTGCATTCATGTTTTGGGTGTTACTTCAAGTGGTGGTACTCGAGCTTCAATCCTCTCGCAACTTGGAGTTGTTGGATACCGAGTACACGAACCACGTAGTCGACATCTACCCGAGCTGACGGATCTGTGCGGCACATTCGACGCACGAGCTCCCACTGCGGTCCAGTCTGCTCGGAAGCATCTTTTAAGTGTTGCCTCCAGATCACCACAAAAAAATTCCTTTGCAGCATCCACAGCGTGTTTGCGATATGAAGACAGTCGTGGTACGTCCTCCTGTTCCACCTCCAGAACACCACTGCTTTTTGGTCTTCTAATTGACGACTGGAACCAATCATCATCATCCAAGAAATCGCTGTCAACCTCTGTATTGGAGCTCGTGCACTCATCTTTATATTTGGCAACCTTTGCCATCATCGCAGCTTGCACTTTGCTCCGTTGGTAAGGCTCAAGGTGCGATGTTGGGTCTGAAGCTAATTTGCCACCTATGACGACATCTACTGCAACCAGTTCAGCAAGTCGTTCAATCACTTCGGGCATGTCAATTCGTGTCGAATCCTCGCAACACATATCCGACACCAATTCCCATTCGAGATCAGTGAAAACCTTGGGTCGACTCAGAGGTTGTTTCAGGGAACAAGCATCACATCTTGTTGACGTGTCGGGGTTACTGTTGCCCTCAATCGGCTGCTCACTAAAAGCTTTAATGATGCAATTGCCTAGCCAAAACTCATCGGACGCGAAACCAGCACGATGCCTTTTAGCACAGATAGGTAAGATCCATTCTGCTTCAGTTGTAGGATCTTTTTCAGGCGAGTCCAGTGGCTGTTGTTCACCCCTAAAACTTAAGGTGAATCCTGAAAGTTTGCCATGCCCGTCTTGCACAACAAGAAAATTCTGGTGGCTTACATCACCGTGAACAATGCCGACATTGTGTAGATAATGGAGAGCGTAGGCAGTATCGAGTAGGATCTGCCAAAGATTTTTTCTTGCCGTGTCCTCGTCACCGTTCCAGCCATTTTCCCTGAGGTATACGCTCAAATCACCTCGTTCTGCATACTCGCAAACGAAAAATTTGTCTGCAGGATCATCGCACGCGCGAAACAGTGGTAAAACCGTAGGGTGCTTCAGCGAGAACCACAGATCTGCCACACTGCGAAAGCTGCGTTTTGTAGATTCAAAGGCTTTGCTGACCTTCTCTACGGAAACGACAGCATCTTTCCATCTCCCTGAATGCCGCGAAACAAGGGGGGTTCTTGAATAGATGACCTCGTCTGAAAATTCTATCAAGTCTCGCTCGAGGCGCCACTCCGGTATGGCTGTAGAGTCCACAGGAATCAGCCTGGAAAGCTGTTAGATCACGCTGTCTATGGTGATTCTCTTTGTTGGATCGAAGGCGCACATACGCTCAACTAATTCCCACTCATCGTTCACAAACAACTCAGATCGATCGGGCATCTCATGGCTAGTGCACACCTTGAACTTGATCTCTTCATCAGACAGAGTTGGATCCCACGGAGGCACTCCACCGACAATGAAAATCAAACAGACCGAATGAGTAAATGTTCGATGCGAAAGACAGGTTCTCACCCGTCAAACATTCGGGAGCTTGCCATCGAGGATCTTCCTCACCACACTTTGGTGAGTCGGCTATTTTTTTGCAGGATTCAAGGTCAGTCAAATGTGCTTCTCCATCATTGCCAATAACAAGACTCGCAGGTTTCAAATTGGCATGAAGGATGCCTTGGTCGTGCAGATCCTGTAGTGACAACGCGATTTCGTAGAGTATACGCCACCTTTCAATCGTGGGACGCTTTTTCAGATAATTTGACAGTGAATGGCGCATGATCTTCTCGTCGCGTTTGTTCACTTGATAACCACAGTGTCGACACCATCTCTCGTTTGTATATGATGATACAGTGCAGCTTAAGCACGATATCGTTTTTCTAGTGTTTTCCAGCCTCCCAGGACCTGGTAAAAACGCCGTTGCACAGGCAAGTTCGGCCCAGGAAAATGGGATACTCCTTCTCGTCACCTCCGTGGTCTCCTCTATAAGTTCCTCGGTCCCTTCCGTTACCTCCGTTGTCTCTGTGGGTTTGTAGTCCTCCGTCACGTGGACCACCTCCACAGTGTCCTGCTTGAACTCGATCAGCTCGACCGCCTCGGTCGTGGCGCAACTAAAAAAATCCCAGAATCCTTTACGCTTCGGCTTGGTGTACTCCTTCAACTCGGGCTTCTTGTCCTCCACCATCTCGACCCTCTCTACGAGCTCGGTCACGAAGTTCGCCTCAGTCGTCGTCACGACCTCCGGGTTGGTCTCGCTCTCCCACACCCCGAACATCCACGAGACCTCGCTCGTGGACGACAGCACCTCCTCAATCGTCTCAGTCGTGGTCCATTCCGTCACTTCCGTCGTCCCCCCGACGTTTGTCTCGGTGCTGGTCTCAGCAACTTCAGTAGTTGATTCAATGTCCTTCTCGTTAATCAACTCGTGCAGCTTCTCAATCACTGTACCAAGGGTAGGCCGCTTCATATATTCTGGATCACAAAGGCTTTCAACGAAACTCCATGCAACATCCGACACTCCGTCAGGACGCGGATGAGTTTCCCCGCGCATGATCATGTCCACAACCTCCGCATCATCAGCTACACCAAATGGCTGCCGACTCGTCAATGCTTCGATCATGCACATGCCTAGTGAATAAATCTCGGACTCAAACTGGGGCCCTGTCAGGCCGGAATACTCCAACGCTTCTTTGGGTTTCCAACGAACAGCACTAGAACTCGCGCCCATTGCATGGCTCTCCACGTCGATGGCGTGCAAGCGAGCTGACTTAAATCCAAAGTCCGCAAGTTTTGCGGTGCGGTTTTCTCCGATCAGGATGTTGCTGTGTTTCAAAGCGCCATGAACAATCCCTTGAGTGTGGAGAAATTCTAGCCCTTCTGCAACTTGTAGAAACAGAGGCCACAGCAAGCTTTCGTTTCTTTCACCCTTCTGAAACTCTCCTAGGTTTCCATAGGGGGCATATTCACTCACGAAAAAGTGAGGTTTGTTGACATGCGATCCACCGTAAAGCTTTAGAATCTGCTTGGTATCCGGTAGTTTGCTCCAACGTTCGAGTTGCGCATAAAATTCTTGGTCCGCGTCAGTAAAAGTTTGTGGGAAAAGCTCCTTGACAACCACATTGGTACGCTCCCCATCATGGAACCATGTAGCACGACGCACTTCTCCAAACGTGCCAACCTCGCTTTGGCCGCCATCAAACTCCAAGTCATCAGCACAGATGAACCAGTCGGCAAAGTGTACGCCTTTCAGCTGCGTAAACTTCATAACTCGGTCCAGTGTCGCCTGCATCAGCATAAGTTGGTTTTCAGGGATATCCTTGGACAACTCCTTGTTCAGCTCCATCAGCACTTCCTCCACCATCTTTTCACTTTTCATCTCTTTCACCAACTGTCGATCCGTGGCACGCACAATCAAATTCTCCAAGGTGGAAAACTGCTCAGTCCAAGTAATTTCCCAAGTTTCACTCCACTTTGTCGCGTCACAACCAGCATCAGCGTCCAGCTCCTGATGCAGCTCTCGAATCATCAGTGCGATCGTGTTAAACCTCGCCAGTCTTAGCAGCAACGGTTTTCGTCGGCTGATCTTGACAAGGCGCACAACTGCATCGACGTATTTTACTCGAAAAGGGTTGTTCTCCGCCAATTCAGCTACATTGTCATGTAGGATTTCAAGTCGATCCGTCACTCCAAGACAAAGGTGCTCCAGCTCTGGCATTGTCTTGCATTTTGATCGGATATCCGTCAACACCGAGTTGGTAGGTGGACTACCACGGAGCCGTGTGACTCGGAATTTCTCCATTTCGTCTTAGAACGGGAATCGACTTGTGTCTTGGAAGGCAAAAAACTCGAATGAGCCCCAGCTTCTGCCATCCTTCGCATCCAATTGTCACTGACGAAAAGTTCATGAAGAAGTTAGATGTACATCTAACGTCAGGATGTGAAAGAGTGACAGCGACTAATATATTTTTGCCGTGTGTTACCCCCATCTGACGAGAAGTTCGTCCTGTCTGTAAGCGTCTACCAGAGTCTCGTTGGGTAAGACGGCTACCGAAGTGAGAATTGGATGAATTCCAGAGATAATATGACCGCACACAACGCAGTCGAGCCACAATACGACATCACCAATGTTTTCATATTCGAGGATCTTCTGCTGGAGCTGAAAAGGCAAATAACGCAGCTCAAGGCAATGCATCGTGTCTCCATGGTTCCATTGCTGAACGCTCACGCTCCGTCTGCAGGAGACACCGCAATAGCACGTTTTCAGCTTGCACCTCCGCCCTCGAGCTCTTCAAGTCTGCGTTTTCGCTCGCCAGCGCCATTTCCAACTCGTGGCTGGCGACCATGAACTTGTTGTAGCTGTCTTCGGTAGTTTGCAGCTGCTCGGATTTGATGTTCAGCTCCGCGCGCAAGTTCTCCACCACTTCGATCCACTCCTGCTCCGATTTACCAGTCGTCTTGATTTTGAGGGCTTTCTTGGATAAGGTAGGGTCTACTGAAGCCGTGGTCAATGGACCTTCGAAGGCCTCGTCGTCGCATTCTCCAGCGATGACACGCGAAAAGTAGCTCACCAAAGCTTTATACTTGTCCAGCTCGGCCGTCAGGTTGCCAATCCGGTTGTTGGTCGTCGTCGTGGCTCGTTCAGCCTCCTCCTTGAAGATCTCGAGCTCTAGGTCCGCAAACACAACTTCTTCTTGGGCGCACTCGAGTTCGTGGCCCAATTCTTCTTCCGTCGCTTCCAGCCTGCGCACCTTGGTATGGAGGTCGTCGTTTTCCTGCTCCAGACCCTGAAGTCTTTGCCGGAGCTGCGCGACTTCTTCCCCAAGAGCGGACGACTGGGTTTCTGCCGAGAGCGCGCGACAGCGCTCGCTCTGCAGGCGGCGGTCCAGGTCCACGATCGTGTTTTCCTGCTCTCCGCTTCGCCGAGACAGGCGGGCGATGTGGCTCTCCAGTTCTTGCTCCACCTCTCGGCTGGACGCGCTGAGCTCTGCGAATTCCGTTTGCGTCGTGTGGTTTTCCTCGTCCTTGCGGCGCAGCTCGGCGCGCAGTCGCTGCACCGCGTCCACCAAGGCAGCAGTGGCCCACCCAGCACTCGTCGCCTCCATGGTGGTGCACCCTTTCTCCCTCTGTATTGTCCTGCTTCGAGAGACCCAGCAAGCACTGCCCAAGTCACTAATCATACAACGTTGATTCCTCGTGTCTTACTCTTCTATTGGAGCACGCAGTAGCCCTGCATGTCCGAGGCCTTCTTGACCTCGTCCAGGCCCTGCTGGGTCTGCTGCATGCTCTCGTGCACGTGGGTCTCAATGTCGTCAATGGCCGCCTGCTGGTCCTGCACGATGGCCGCCAGATCGCGGAAGATCTCGTTTACCTGCGCCACGCTCTGGTGGATCTTGCTAATGTCCTGCTCGCGCTCCTCGATGAGCGCCTCGTTGTGCGCGATCTCGCTCTCGAGCTGCGCGAACTCCAACACTTGCCCTTGGTGCTCGGCCACGAGGCGGCCGTCCTGCTGCTGCGCCACGAGCGTCTGCTGCT
>JAHWLE010001355.1:0-12069 GCA_024679135.1 Phytophthora foliorum
GCTTCAGCATGATCGAGTCCGAGGGCGCGGCCGAGGCGGTGACCGCCAAGGCCACGCGCAGCGGGTTCCTGCGCAAACAGGCAGACAACGAGCCCGGCGCCTGGAACCGGTACTACTTCGTGATCAAGCCGCTCACGTACCTCTTGTACTACAACTCGGAGGAGGACGAGACGCCGCGAGGCATCATCGACCTCGAGTACCTCACAGACATCAAACGCAACGCAGACTGTCTGCAGCGCGCGGTCGGGGGAGGCGACAACTGCTTCCGCGTGTCGGGCAAACTGCCGCGACCAACCGCGGAGCAGACGGCGACAGGGGAAGTCGCCAAGATGCGGCCGCTCTATTTGGACACGGACGACGACGACGAGGCCGAGAAGTGGATGGACGCCATTCGCAACCACCGCTTTAGCATCAAGAAGGACGAGCAGTTCTTCGAGATGGTGCACCAGTTGCGAGACGCCGAGTTTAAGGTTGCGCAGCTCGAGGACACGCTGCAGAAGGAGGGTGACATGAAGACGTCCCTCCGCGTCAAAGCGAAGACGCTGCTGCAAAAGATGCGCGCGGTGGACAGCGGCAACACCGACGAGCTCCCGGAAGTGAACGTGGATGACTTGGACGACACTGCCGATGACATGTTGGCCATGCTGGAAGGAATGGAAGACGTGCTGGTGAACTTCCAAGCCAAGTTGGAGCAGCAGAAGCAGGAACTCGCTCAATTGAAGGCAGGGACGGTGAGCACGCGACGAAACATTGGCTTCACACAGGTGATTCAGCGCGCCGTGTCCAGGCGCGAGAACACGAGCTTTTTGGAGATGTCTGAGGATGAGGAAGAAGAGACTCTGGCTGCCATCAAGAGCAGGAGGAATCGTAAGCCTCAAAAGGACCCACCAGTGATTCAGGAAAAACCTCAGGAGAAACCTAAGGAAAAGGTTCGAGAGAAGCCCAAGGAGAAACCCAAGGAAACAGTTCGGGACAAGCCCAAAGAGAAGGTTCGGGAGGAGCCCAAGGAGAAGGTTCGCGAGGAGCCGCCAGCATCTCAAGACAATTTGTCGGACGTTCTCGCGATGTGGAAGGCAAAGAAGAAGAAAACCCCGTCTCCGCCAAAGCAGCCTGCACCCGAGGAGGAGGACGACGACGAAGAAGATTCTAGTAGATACAGAAACCGCACCATGCCACGATCGGTGCGGGGCGTGACATCAGGACTGGAGACCGGTTCAGCTCCGCAGTCGGCTCGCAAGTATACGGCGATGCAAAAAAACCGAGGAAGCG
This sequence comes from Phytophthora foliorum, assembly GCA_024679135.1. NCBI lineage: Eukaryota > Oomycota > Peronosporomycetes > Peronosporales > Peronosporaceae > Phytophthora > Phytophthora foliorum. The sequence goes on from JAHWLE010001355.1 coordinate 1,270, forward strand.
AGCGATCATCAGAGGAAGACACCGTCTCGATCGACTCGACGGACGACCGGGAATCCGGCGAGAAGCTGCCTCCCGGGTGGACCAAGCACGAGAGTCGGGGTTACCCTGGAACGTACTACTACGCCCACGAAACGGGTAAGGTCAGCTGGGAGGTGCCGACGGAGGACATGGCCGGTGGAGGCGGTGGTAACAACAACGAAGACCACCATGAGGATCGAGTCAGTCATCACGACGAGTTTGATGAGTACGATATTCACAACGAGTATGATGATCATAATGATCTCCACGATCACGATGACGAGGAGCCTGACATTTACGTCGAAACCAGCGCCGACACGAGCACCGAGTACCTGAGCGAGTACGAGACGGATAACGAAGAGGCTGCTGGTGCCACCACGTCCGCTGCATACCGGAAGAAAAAGCCCAAGCCCAAGTCGGCTTGGACGTTCAAGCTTCCGAAGCTCCTGCCGACGAACAACCCGACGGCGGCCGCGCCAACGGAAGCGGCCGCCTCGTTGTCTCCCATCCGCCGCGGCTTCAACCATCACGAATTTTGATCTCACCGTCTCTCTGCTGCATGCGTCGCCCTTCCAAGGCTCTAAACTAACGAAGTAATGAAAACCCTTGTCCAACCACCCACCCTCTGCAATCTCAACACCTTGTGAACCCCAACAGCTAGGATCAAAACTCCCTCCTTAAAGAACAAAGGAAGACCAGGAACAAAGACCAAAAACTGCAGTTTAACAGCACAGCAAACGTATTGAGTAGGCACTAGAACTGGACAAACCCTCCAACCTTCGAGTGTCCCTGTTCGTGCGTTTCTGTCGCGTCACCTCGTGCTCCGCTGCTTTTCTTCCCTTCCACATATTTAATTCCAGTGTAGTCAGCAGTCAACGTCGTCGTCTTCTCTCTCTCTTGGTTGCGCTCTCTAGAGCTTGCGACGCTCCTCAGCCGGGAACTTGACGTGGTTCGAGCTCGAGTAGAGCGCAAGCGGAGCCGCCGCAGCCACCAGCACCACGAGCGCCACGCCCGTCTTGCGCTGCCAGTTCTTGGTCTTGGCCCACCAGCCGCCGGCCGGGGACCACGTGTACTTGGGGTACGGATACTCGCCGCCGCCGCTCATGACCGTCCAAAGGTGTCGGCTGTGACTGTGCGGCTGGGAGAGCGACCCACGGAATTCGCATTTAAGATGGTCATCGAATACCGGTAAAATATATTGACCAATTAAAACGCTGTTGTGTATACCGGTACGATTCTGTCCGTGTGGACATGAGTTTTTTTTGCTAGTGTTCGTAGAGTGTAGCCATATCGCTTTGCCACACGAAGGTCTTCATCTTGGACGGGAACTGTTCCCCTTCGTCGTTGCGGTGGCTCCATTTCCTGTTCGTCTTGGAGCTGCGGTGGATGTCCACAGCCAGTAACACCGTGCGATGGTAGATCTGCAGTCGGTTGCGCTTCGCAGCGTCCAACTCCGGCCACGACATCAAGTCGACGTTCGGCACAAACAACGTCTCCGGTAACACGTTGTTCAAAATACCCACCAGCGACAGCATCACGTCCGATGCACCCGTCTGGAACGGGATCTCCACGCTCGTGCTGTGTTGGCCGTAGCCTTCGCGCATGTTGAAGTACCGAATGCCGTGTCGAATGTTGGGCTTGACGCTGAAGTACTCACAGTTGGTTTTCTTGCATAGTTTCTCTGCGGCGGCTATGAGTCCCTTGACGTCCTGCTCCTTGGCACCGCGGAACACGGCTGCTGCCCTGCCAATGCTACACCATGGAGTTGCGTCGTAGGAGCTTACTGCGTCAGCATCAAGTGAAGGACAAGCGTCGAGTTTCCTCAAAAACTCTTCGATATCTCGAGCGCTCTCAGCATACACCAGGACATCTAGAGGTTGGTCTACGTTGGCCACCTTGTTGCCGCGACCTAATTGGTGGTCGAAGATAAACTCCCGCAGATCCAACGCCAAACCCGTAGTGGCGGCGTACTCCTTACCCGGTAGTGAAGGAGCGTGCAGAGCCACCTTGCCGCCGTACGTGTTCAAGTTTAGGTACTTGCGCATCACGTGCGAGAGATGCATGTCCTCTGACGTCGCCCAAGACGGCGGACGCTCCTTCATAAAGTACTCGAGCCACGTCTGTTCCAGAAACCACATCCCGCTGAGGTAGTCCTGCTCCTCCATGTCCGTGAGTGCAAGATCGTAGCCGACGGTCGGCCAGCTCTTGTAGCCCTCGAACCTCGGCGCTCGGAGGTGGCCAAAGTTTCCCCACACACCTTTCTGGCGCTGCATGTACTGGATGTAGTCGTGCACTGTCAAGGAATCGATGGGGCGATCGTCGTCCACGATCAAGACGTACTTGGTTGTCGCCATGTACGCCAGCAGGAAGCGTCCGTGGAACTTGTGGTTGAATTCGGACACGGTCATGGCCACTTGGCTCCTTTGATCAGGGTATTTGACACGGATGGCATTCACGACAGCCTCGTACGAGCTCCGTTTGGGCGAGTTGAAGCACATGACCCAGACCTCCGGTGGAGTCACATTCTTTTGATTGAGAGCCACCTCAAGCTGCATCCGCAGTGCCTCGGGTTCGCCACGAAATACGTTAAAGATAATGGTTGTGGAAGTGTCATTTGCGCTGAAGTTTGACGTGTAGAATTCTTCGCTCATGGCCAAAGTCTCACGACTGGATATCACGGCTTCCACACGTGACTTCTTCGTCTCGACAGTGGCGTGTTCATCCGGTATCGAGGCTGCAAAATGCTTGGCTGGTGCAATGTTAGAGCGCAGGACTCCGTGCGTTTCTCCGCTGGCAGCCTCGACAATTTGAAGACCGAGCATGAGTCCAGCCGAGCAGCAGATAACAAGAAATGCTACTACTCCCAGTGCTAAGATCATCTTTAGAGCTCGAACCCGATCGAAGTTTTTATTCTGCTTCATACTGTGGCTGTCGCTGGTGGTGTTGGACCTGAGGCCAAGCGAATAGATTTCGAAATGGCATCGGATGTATGAACGGCACCTCACCGATGTCGACGGTGATCATCGATCGGATCACTTCGAACAGTAAAAAAGGGTCAGGATAGCGATGGAGTATGGCGTTTGGAGTGCTTCTTGGTTTGAGAATCACGACCTCGTTCCATAGCGCTTCAACATGACGAATAACTCGTCGAATTCTTCCGTTGGGATCCATTATTCCTGCGGTTCGATTCATGAGGAACAGTGAACCGCATTCACGCAATTCAGATAAAGATAATATATATTCTACGGGTGGTGGGGAGTATCTCTTAGCTAAGACGAGTACGGTGAAGGGGCCTCTGTCAACCCTCGCTGCCATATCAACGTCTTCATGGAAGACGGAAAGTCATCCGTGATCACCCAGTCATCCTTCACTGCACCATCAATCACCTTCCCGTTCATCTTGGAGCTGCGGTGGATGTCCACAGCCAGTAACACCGTGCGGTGGTAGATCTGCAGTCGGTTGCGCTTCGCAGCGTCCAACTCCGGCCACGACATCAAGTCGACGTTCGGCACAAACAACGTCTCCGGTAACACGTTGTTCAAAATACCCACCAGCGACAGCATCACGTCCGATGCACCCGTCTGGAACGGGATCTCCACGCTCGTGCTGTGTTGGCCGTAGCCTTCGCGCATGTTGAAGTACCGAATGCCGTGTCGAATGTTGGGCTTGACGCTGAAGTACTCACAGTTGGTTTTCTTGCATAGTTTCTCTGCGGCGGCTATGAGTCCCTTGACGTCCTGCTCCTTGGCACCGCGGAACACGGCTGCAGTTTTTCCACCTTCACACCACGGGCCCGAACTCTCGATGCGAGTCTCCTCACCAACATTGACTGATGCGGTGTCATTGTACGAGGAGCAAGCGTCCAGCTTTGCCAAATAGTCCTCGATATCACCAACAGACTCCGCATACACCAGCGTCTGGATCGGTGAGTCTACACTGACAACCTTGTTGCCGCGTCCAAGCTCGTGGTCGAAAATGAATTCGCGAAGGTCCAATGCTGATCCTTGCGTCGCCTGAACTGCTTTTGCCTTGCGAGGAAGTGTCTTGCCCATTGCAACTCGCCCTGCGTACGTGTTCAAATTCAGGTACTTCCTCATAACGTGCGAGAGGTGCATGTCCTCTGAGGTAGACCACGACGGTAGTCGCTCCTTCATGAAATACTCAAGCCATGATTGCTCAAGGAACCACATCCCGCTGAGATAGTCCTGCTCCGCCATACTCTCACCCGTGAAGTTTCGGGGCCAGCTCTTGTAGCCCTCGAACGTCGCAGCTCGACGATGTCCGTTGTTGCCCCACACTCCCTTCTGGATCTTCATATACTTGAGATAATCGTTTACTGTGTCTCCGTCAATGGCCTTATCATCGTCGACGATGAGAACGTACTTGGTGGTGGCCATGTAAGCTAGCAGGAATCGTCCGTGGAACTTGTAGTTGAAGTCCGACACTGTAAACTTCAGCAGATGAGCTTGTTGGGGATATTTGCTTTTCACGACTTCGACGACATGTCGGTACTTCTTCTCCATTGGCGAGTTGAAGCACATGACCCACACCTCGGGAGGTGAGACGTGCTTCTGTGTCAATGCCTTCATCAACTGCACCGCCAGCGCCTTCGGTCTTCCCTTGAACACGTTAAAGATAATAGTCGTCGACGTATCATTTTCGCTGTGCTCGCCAGTGTAGAACTCGTTGCTCATGGGTAGTTGTTCCCGACTCGGTCGCACGTCGACTATGAACTCATGCTGAGTAGCCGGGAGCTTCAGCAAGATCTGTTGCGAGTATTCATCAGCCTCTTGGCTGCGGATGAGGAAGGGCCGGTTGTTGACAATGCGCTTGTCAAAACCTGCAAGTGATCCGACGAACCAACACACGAACAGGAGCCAGCCTCCGCCTAAAAGGTAGAGCGCTCTTGGTCGCCGCCGCAAACCATCAAAGCCGTCTCTCCTTCTGGACTCCATCGCAATTCTTGGAAAGTTGTTGAGTGAGCTCTTCCCAGCAACACCTTGCCTGGATCAAACCGTCAATGGCCGATGCATGCAAGAAAACCACCAAAAACCGCCCGAAACGACCGTCACGATCCCAAAACACTCGGCGCAAAATCGACAAGCAAACCAGCCTTGACCCAGGACGTCACCATGAAAACAGCGTATGAAAATTCAGGTGACAGCACGTGGCAGTTGAGCGCTGCAACAGACAACTGAAGAACGAGCCTCGAAAACCCCACGCACTGGTCTACTATATATTTAGTCCTCAGCCCGACTGCTTCGTTCCTGCGTCGTTCCTCCTGCCGCTGCTGACATGGTCGAGTCGGTGGTGCTACTCACCTTACCTGGCACCGCAGCCTCCTTTCCGCTGCCCTCCCGAAACGGGTATCTAATCTCGAGAGCGCAAGCCGAGCTTGCGTTGCTGCGTGTGGCGTGACTCGGTCAGTGCACGTCCAGCAACCAGACGCTCACTGGAAGGTCTTTCGCTTTCCCATACGCTCGAACTGCGCCACCATGCTGCACGTCCGCGCCGCGAGATCGCGAGTCTTGTCGATCACCTGACGGTGCACCGAGTTCTGCGGCATGCCCATGACAATGCGTCCATCCTGAGAGTCAATCTTAGCGTCGAGGCGAGCGTTACGGATCAGGTTAACGATCCACTTCTCAGCCTCGCCGTCCTCCTGCATAGCCAGCTTGGACGACAGCGCCTTCATGTCGATGGTGCGGTGCACGCGGCAGTACATCTCGAAGATGGCCAGACGGGCCGCCTCCATGAAGTCCGTCGAGTTCTTCTCGTACAGGAAGAAGTCGCTGGCCAGCACAACCTCGCACTCGCGCAGCTTCTCCTGGGCCGACTCAAAGTCAAAGTTGACGAACAGGCAGTCCACGAAGTCCACAATCGGGTCGTGGTAGCCCTTGTCGTCCACGCGCAGCACACGCAGCAAGTCCTTGATCAGGTTGCGGCGACGCTTGTGCAGGATCACGCCAGCGCACAGATAGCGCAGAAGCCAGGGGGCGTTGCTCTGAATGGCCTCCACGCAGCGAGACTGCAGCATGAAGTCCACAATGGCGTCACGGCCCTCCTCGTGCCACGCGAACACGAACAGCGACCAGTGCAGCAGCCACGTGCGCTGCTGGAGCTGCTCCACGGGGCTCATGATGGTCTGTACAGGGGAAAAAAGATTAAAAATCATCGAAATCATCGGCAAAAGGGCTTATGCAACCACGTACGCTGCTCTCAATGACGTCGCTGATGCGGGAGATGTCCGCCAGGGCGTCGTCCCATCGGAAGATGAGGATCTCGGCAGCAAGCTTGCCCCACAGAGCGTTCAGGTACTGCTCCGACGAGTTGGGGATGAGCACGCCGTAGTACGTGAGGTACGTGAGGCAGTCCTGGTAGTTGCCGCACTCATACTGCAGCTTGGCATACTTGTACAGGCCGTCCAGCACGGCGGGCGTGATCTGTCGACAATAGCAACAAAGGTCAAGGCTCGGGAATGTGTCCATGTGTCAAAGCTGGAGCCACGTACGCCCTCGTTCTGCTCGAGGTGGCTGGCGTTCAGCAGGTTCTCGCTCTGCAGCTGCATGATCTTGTCCTCGTCCTCGATGAGCTCCAGCATGGGGCTGCACTCGCTCTTGGCGAAGCTCAGCGCGTCCAGGATCTCTCCGCGACGGGCCTCGAACTCCTCGGGCACGTCCTCCGTGTTGTGCAGCGTCTGGTGGATCTCCACAGCAAAGTCCGCCATGTTGGTGGGCTTGAGCAGCGCCAGTTTAGCCGCCATGAGCTGCGCCTCGTCGTACAGTTCACTGCTGGACAGGAAGTCGATGAGCGGGAACATGAAGTGAAGGTCCATGAAGGGCGCCAGGCGGTTCGTCAGGTCAAACTTGGCGTCGGCCGGCACGCTCACGCCGGCGTCCGTCTCCTCGGGGCTGCTCATGCTGCTACGGGGGGCTCTGGGGGGACAGGGGGGAAGGCGGCGAAGGGTCCTGCTGCTGCGTGGACCTTGGCTCGCGGGAATGAGTGGCGATGGCTGGCGGCGATGGGTCCGTGGTGTTCCGTACATGAAAGTGGAGTGACCGACCCAAAATACGCTGAAGTCATTGAATGCATGGTGAACAGTTTCGAGAAATGAGGTACTTTTGAATTTTGCTGTCCCGCTATGCGGGGTGGACGTTCCAGTAGCGCTGCACGAAGTCGCCGATGCCCGGTCGGATGCGCTGCTGGTCGTCGAGTACGGTATCTACTTGTGCGGTGACTAGGGATACGTCTGGCAGCCAGAAAGACGGAGAAAATGTTAGTGCTGAGCTGGTTTGGTTCGGGTGTTGAAGTCGCGCCTCACCTGGAAAATGCTGGAAAACGTTCTGGAGCCCTTCGAAGGCGCTGATTACCGTGACGAAGTAGATATTCTTGGCGGGGATCTGCCTGACATGCACAAGGTGGTGCAGCACCGAGCACACCTTGCCTCCGGCTGCACACTCGACGTCGAGGAGCAGTACGAACTGGTGTGGTTGGATGGGCGGCAGCTGCGAGTAAATGCGCAGAGACGGCGTGTTGCTGCCAGTGCTCTCAGTTGCCTTCTCGTCGATAGTGATTATGCCTGTATATGACCCCGGACTGATGTCAGAGAAGGCACGAAGCAGCACCATGCCCTTGCCTTCCATGGAGACGGCGCAAAAGTCGGACGCGTCCAGGGCCTTCATGATGTGGCACCGGTCTCCGTACGTGTTCGTAAGCTCTTCCTCATCATGAGGCAAGCAGGTCAGCGCCTCCTCGATTAACAGACGCGCTAAACGCATAGCGCGCTGTTGAAATATGGGCGTGCTGATGCGCTCATTCCGCAACGTCGCGACCAAGTTCCAGCATGGGTACGAGTAGGCAGAGGCTTCGTGCACAAGAAACCGCTTGGATACCACAAGGCTGCCCGCCGCCATAGCATGATGAGTCCCTGGTTGCAGCTCTACTTCGTCCTGCTGAAAATTGCGGTGCCCAACTTGATTATGGTCTTGCCGAGGGACTTGTATCTGAGCCCCTGGCCACCGCAGGAATTCCTGCGGCGGCGGTTCGTTCTGTCGTGGCTGGTACGGCGCTGGGGTTTGCACACGGCCATCAAGCGGACTGGTCGAAGCATGACTAGATGTCGGAGAAGTTCCGAGGTCATTCGTAGATGGCTCTGCTGCAACGGCGCTCGTCTGCGCTGTTGTAGACGGCGTCGGAGACGCCCGCTGAAGACTCGCTTTCTTGCGCGACTTCTTCGGGTGCGTAGCGGTCAGGTCGCGAACTCCGCGAGTGAGCACCTCCCAGCGGTTCTTGTAGAGGTTGCAGATCGCGGCACGGCTGACGTTGAACTCCCTTGCGAGCGCCACCTGCTTCTCGCCACCGTCAACCCGAGCGATGATCTCTTTGCGGGCGCCCTCGCTCAAGTATCTCGACGTACGCTCGCGGCGTGGTGTCGTCGGCGACAGCTCGCCAGCGAAGTGAACAGGTGATTCCCTGTCTGCAGTATCGCCTCCTTGAGAGGACGACCTAGACGAGAACGAGAATCGCTCGTAGGTTGAGAGAGGGTTGGGTTGGGCGTCGCGTTCTTCTTGAGCCAGGTCAAACCGGTTCGACCGCGGAAATGAGGCCATGTCGGCGCGGTCCTCTGAAGACGACTGCGTTCTCTTGTGGAGCTGGCTTTTGAAGTGGCACGTCAATGCCGAGATAGCGACCTTGATGCTGGTGTCCGCTGTCGGCGGCTGCAAGTAGGACGACAGTCGAGGAGGTGCGGCTGGAGATGGCTCCATTCTCTGTCATAAACTACCGCTTCGTCGGCACGCCGTGAATTGAGAAGTGATCTAGACGCGGTACCTGCGTCCTCCTCTTTCGCGTATTGTGTGGTTCAGTTTTAAACTGCACCAAGATAGCGGTGAGAAGGGGCTCGACGGCTCGTCCGCTGCCTGTGCATGTTAACCATCCACTGTAGACCGGTGTCTGTTCCGTTCTCTCCTGTGGTCTCTTCTTGCGGCAGCAAGCATTGATGTGTGCGCAGAGCCAACACTTTCTTCCCGCTTCATGCTAGTGCTGGCAAAATGTGCATGAACGCGTTTCTGCAGGCGAGGTCCGAGCTGTCTCAAAGGCAAAGACCGGTCGGAGTTCATCAACGTCGGGCCTTGATGGCAGTTGAAGTTGTTAATTGGCAATCAATCAACACAATCAACGCGCCATCTTTCTCCTACAGTGAAGGTTTGGCCAGTCGCAAAGTGCAGGTTGCCACGGCACTCGCCTCCGCTTGTGCTTACCTGCTCAAACACGACAAACCATTTCGGTGGTGGAACCTTCAACTTGTTGGTTGTATCTCCAAGCAGTAAAAACTCGTGGTCGTCGGACCCTCTTTTCGCTGCACGATCCCTTGCCCTACAGCCGTGCCTGGTGCTGCTGCAGCAGGAGGTCCGCGAACGGCTGCAGCTTCATGGCCATCTTGAGATTGCCCTGCAAGCGTAGCTTCTTGCGGATCAGCGCCTGCTGCAGCCGCAGTCGGCCCGCTGCCAGGTCCAGGAAGTCCTGCTCGTCCATGTGGATCTGCAGGTCCGACGCCAGACGCGGGTTGCGACCTTCCAACAGGGAGCCCTTGCCATGCAGCAGCGAGACGGTCCACACCTCCTTGTTGATGTGCCACTCGAACACGCCCGAGATCTGCTTGCTGAGCGACGGACCCTTCTCCTGCAGCGTTGCTCGGAGCCGGTCGAACACTTCCGCGCATTCGCTAGATCGAGACGTCGTTAGCGACTTTGGCGGGGCCGTCACGTTGCGCATCATGGGCTCGAACGAGTCCTGCGTGGACGTCGGGTGGGTCACGCGGCTGAAATCCACCACGTCGCGCCACTGCTCAGCCACGAGCTCCGGCGTGAACTGCTTCGGGTCTGTGGGGAAGCCGACGCCGTGCGTGCGCTGCAGACGGAGTGCGCCCACCCAGCCTCCGCCCAGCTCAAACAGCTCGCCATTGTCCTTGCACGAGTTGTGGCACAGGTACACGATGATCGGCGACGTGAGCTCCGGCGTCAGTTTGGCGTAGATGTCGTCGGGCCACACCGGCTGAGTGAGCCGCGTGCCAGCCACCGGTGACACGGCATTCACTGCAATATTGTACTTGACACCTGTAGACAGCCACAAAACACTAGAGTCAGCCACAGCAGCCGCCGCTAAACAGGCTCTTTGACCAGCCAGCAGACCTTCTCGGTTGAGCGCCACAGTGAAGCCCACGAGGCCCATCTTCATGGCGGCGTAGTTGACCTGCCCGAAGTTGCCGTAGAGCCCAGCGCCCGACACGCAGTTGAGGATGCGGCCGTACTTCTGTTGGCGCATGATGGGCCACACCGCCTGCGTCACAATGAAAGTGCCCAGCAGACTCGAGCGATACACGTCGTCCCTGCAGCAGCCATAGCCACACCAGTCAGCAGCCTGCAGCTACGACTCTCCACCTCTCCTTATGGTCTGTACCAGCTCTGCTGCGTCATCTTGCGGAAGGATCCGTCGCGGATAACCGTGGCGTTCTGCAGTCAGCAACCAACGTCAATAACAGAGACCATCACTCCCATTCCGCACTCTGGTGCGCACAAGTTGCCGTTGGACATACATTGATCAAGATGTCCACTCGCTTGAAGGCGTCCATCGCCGTCTTGACGATCTCAGCGCCGTCCGTGACGCTGTGGTGGTCGCCCACCGCCACGCCCCCTCGACTGTGGATGGCGGACACCACGCCCTCCACCAGCGACTGGTCCGCGTCGTTATCGTTCACCACCACGCGCACCCCGCGCGCCGCCA
>JAHWLE010001356.1:0-12065 GCA_024679135.1 Phytophthora foliorum
TGAAATGGAGTCGTTACAGATCTCCCTGCGACTCTTCGCTCAGATCCCTGATTTTCCTCGCCAAGCTGGAATAACCCGCAAATGTCATATACTCGCTCAATTCTGCCGCTCGCTGATTCTTGGCGCTCGCTGAGTCTTGGCTTGTCAGCTAAGTTCGCACTTCCGGCTAGGTGCGGTTACAGCTAAGTGCGCATACCCTTTAGGTACGCAGCGCTCGTTGCGTGCTTCCTGACCTAGCCTAGACAGCTCTAATATAGGGCAACCCAAAATATGAGTTCCCTACACCATAACGGTAACAGACTCGTGGCTCTGTGTAGAGGTGCTTTCACCGCTACCGAGCGAGTTCTGGGTGTCTTCGATTTCCATGAAGAAAGAGGTCTTTAACGTCGACCAAGTTGAAGGAGACCTGCGTAGGATTTTTGGCGACAAGTCCAAGGAAGAAGTGGGTCTTATGGATAAAACCGGCCTGTAGCCATCAACAACGTGCGGTGAAACAAGGGCAGAAACGCAAAGTGGGTGGAAGCGAGGGTGGAAAGTGATTTTACTGCTTACAAGGAAGGCATTTTAAGCAAGGCTGTCCGATAGAAGCAGCGAACAGATATCCTAACCGTGTGGGCGGACCACTATTTAGGACTGACGTGAACGAATAGCCGTCAACACCAACTAGATCTGCAAAATTCTTCTCATCAAGCATGTAATATTGCATCCTTTCCACCTTTCCAGTATGTATTCATTTGTAATGGAAATCAGGAATCTCCAGCATTTTCACCAACTGCGGACAGCACAAGTAGTAGAACCCAAAATTAGTTTCGAACTACTATCGATTATACGGTGAAGATTGCGTATTGTTGATTCGTTTCGAAAATACTGGACCAGATAATAGCATGCGCATATAATTCGGACGGCACAGTGTCTTTTAAGAATTCACTAGCGTGTTTAAGAAAATGGTCGTTAAATACGCACAATAAAGAGAGAAGCGCATGCATGCATTGATGGAAGTAGGAAGCACCCAAATGCCAAGGATCCGATAGCTTCGGTGCACATTATGGACTGAAAATCGCGCTAAAATCGCTGTCGAGGCTTGTTCTGTTACGAGCAGTGCTGCAATCGAAAGTCTAGCCTGCCTGTTGCCGCGATACTCGCTGCGTGTGTGCTTCCTGTTTGCCTGGATCTCCTCGCCGACCACGATGATGTTCGAGTACCAAGGTAAACTTCTTGATCATCTTCTGGAACGTCGAGGGTGAGCAGAAGCCACCGTATCCCAACATCCACAGTGCTACAGCGATGAAAGGGTTAAGAACAAAATATTTTTGGGAGAGCACGCATTCTTTTTCCCTCGGCACCACTTTAGATAGCATCCAAGTAAGGGGCGATCTCCGCGAGTTAAATATATCAAGCGAGTTGGGGCAAATAGATCATGCTACAGATTGGATGTGTGCTAATGCGCAATAGCTCAGTCTGGAAGGCTAGGCTGCGCCTAGGGTGGCGAGTGGCAGGTTGCTACGGATGAAGCTCGGGCGTCGGGTTAGAGACTGCCTCGGAGAACGACGGCCCGCGCTTGTCGGGGGTTTCGCTTCCCTCGGCGTCTTGACGCGCCTTGCTTCTATTAGCGGAGACGTCACTCTAGCGCCGAGGAATGGCCGCGGTGAAGACAGCGCGCGGGGTTGGCATAGAAGCTGACAACGGGCTCCCGACGGCCATCATGGAGATCGATGGCGAGAAGCACGCAGTGAAATGGGGCAGCTGTGTGCGATACACGGTGGCTAGTACTGAGTGGATGGAGTGCGGAGAGCGCGTACGAGGCCTGCACCGGTAGACTTTGTAGAAGGCGTCGGAGGCTTTTTGCTAGACGTTATCGGGGTGTGGTCGTTCGACATGCGCAATGTGTTCGGCCGGACGAGCACTGTCAACGCGTGCATCATTGAGGGCTGTACGAATGAGTTCCTGGTGGGCGTAGATTTTATGAAGAAATACAAGGCCAACATGGACTTCGCCAGGAACGAAGTCCGTTACTTCGAGAAGGGGTTGTTGATGGTAATTCCGTTCCGCACCGAAGACGGAGGCCAGACCAAAGTTGCTGCTGTTCGATTAACTAGGCGGGTGAAGTTGGTGCGCAACGCGGTGATGCCAACCACAATAACCGTCGCCGCCCCGGATGGGGAACATGGTATCTTCGTGCCCACCCAAAATTGCGGCGCCGTCATGCTAGCAACCACTGTGATGAAGGTGACGGACGGAAAAGCCTTGATCCCCGCCCTCAACATGCAGGGCGGCCGTACAAATCTCCCAGGAAAGAAGGAATTGGGAGTATGGGTGCCGTTGGCGGAGGACATGGAAGTACTGGAGTTGAGCGGCGAGTTGGAGCAGGGGCGAATTGATGAATGACTCGAAACCCTAGGGGATACGACAACTCCATTCGAGAACGAAGACGATGTGCGGGTGGGTGAAGACGACCCCAACGCTCGACAGAGGGTAATCCAATTGTTGAGAGCGTATAGCACAGTGTCGACAAACAAGGGCGACTGCCCGCCGGCAACGGCGCTGGACGTGCAGCACCATATCGACACCGGAAGCACCGCACCTATCATGAGGAAGCGCCGACGTCACGCACAAACGGAAGACGCGCTGATTGAGGATAATACCTCTCTAAGATGCTAAATGCAGGCGTGATTGAAGAAGTAAATGGTGCCTGGGGCTTTCCTGTTGTATTGGTACGAAAGAAGGATGGTGAAGTGAGGTTTTGTATTGATTATCAAGCCCTGAATAAGTTAACGAAGCGGGGGGTGTATCCTCTACCTCGTATCGATGAGACGTTGGAGGCACTTCGCGGAGCTCAACTATTTACGACCCTGGACCTACGGTCGGGCTACCGGCAGATCGGGGTGGCCCCTGAGGACCGAGATAAGACCGCGTTCACCACCAAACAAGGGCTCTTTCGTTTTGTCCGCATGTCATTCGGGTTGGTGAATGCCCCATCAACCTTCCAGCGAATGATGAACGGGGTACTTCGGGGTTTGACGTGGACCACATGCTTGGTCTACCTCGACGATATCGTGGTTTTACGCGTGGTGGCCTCGAGCGACACCTAGTGCAACTAGCTACGGTATTGGAACGGTTGTCTGTAGCAGGATTGGCTCTCAAATTGAAGAAGTGCGTATTCGCAACGCGCAGCATGGATTATCTTGGACACGAACTCAGTAGCGACGGCGTTCGTCCAGCAGAACGACTAATTACTGCGGTAGCCGAATTTCTACGACCCAAAGACCCCGTAGCTGTGAAGCGTTTCGTGCACTTGGCTGGCTATTACAGGAAATTCATTGAAGTGTTCGGCTCCATCATGGCTCCACTGACCAGGTTACTCAAGAAAGACTACGAGTGGGAATGGACGGAAGAGCAACAGTTTGCTTTTGAACGAGTGAAAACAGTACTCACGATGAAACCGTTGCTTATTTACCCCGATTTCACCCTTCCTTTCCGGTTGGTGGCCGACGCAAGTAAAGTAGGGCTGGGGCCTGCTTAATGCAGGACCAAGGACGAGGTTGGCAGCCGATAGCGTTCGCCAGTAAGGTGAACAGCAGTACGGAGAGCAACTATTCCATAACGGAGCTGGAGTGCCTCGCTGTAGTTTGGTCTGTGAAGTTGTTCCGGCCATATTTATATGGTAGGGTGTTTGAAATCATTACAGACCACGCTGCACTAAAATGGCTGATGACACGACCCAATTTTGCAGGACGCTTGCATAGGTGGTCCCTCACTTTGCAGGAGTATGAATTTGTAATTTCCTATCGACCGGGTGCGACCAATGTTGTCGCTGACGCGCTCTCATGGGCACCGGCGACACCCCTAGCAGTAGTTCGGATGGCGGTAGAGGTAGAACAGAGGCCAGGACGGCACCTGGAAGCGAGGGATGCAGAAGGCGAGGCCAAGTCGGAAGATGACGAGCTAATCGAATTGGTGGAACGCGCAGCTGACACCGCGGCCTGCCGCGTGATGGCAGAGATCCCGGCGGTGAGGGCTGCAGCCCCGGCCGCGCCGATGTCACAAACGGAGGTGACATCGTTACTGCTTGCAGCAGCCGAGCCGGTGGAAGAGTCCACGAAACGGACGAGGGGGAGGACCGCTTCCGGTCGGGGCGAGCAGCCTACGCTACCGCGACCACGAACTCGACTGGCACGTCAGGAGGAAGAAGCTGCGGCGGCCAGGCCACGAACCCCCCCCCCCCCACAACTGAACCGGAAGCTCTAACAACGACAGCTCGGACGGCTACAATGGAAGGCGAGCAGGAACCGCGACCGGCAAGACGAGTGGAGGCGACGGTGGGGACGGAGCCGCCGATCGGGCACGACGATCGTGAAGACGGCGTGGATGAGAACACTGCGGCGGACGAGGAAACGGGAACCACGACAGCAACTGGAGGCAGAACCAGCGTTTACGACGAAGTAACCGAAGACGTGTCGTCCGCAACGAAAACATCAGCGGCCGCGAGCAAGCCACCGGAGACGCGCGCAGTTAGTAGGGCGCGGACGACCACGGACGCTAATGACAAGGCGACGACGGAGCAGAGCAGCCGAGGGACACGCACCACCGCCCCAGGGCGTACGGCCGCACGGTCATCGCCACCTCGAACCGGTAACCACGTACAAAGGCAACGCGTAAGCTGGTCGGAGCCGTTGACGGACGTCGAGTCCGCAGTACGCACGGAAAGCACGAGCAACTCGGTAGCAACGCAGAAGACACTAGGAGAGTGAGGCCAACGACTCACGAGCGCAAGCAGGCGGTGGCTAACGAAGCCTGTATGGTCCCCCGCCAGAAGGGAAGCAGCGACACCCAGAAGTGAGCAGTTGGGCGAGTCGGACGCACTACCGGAGGAATCTGATGACGAGCTGACGCCAGAAGAGGGATCCACCCTGCAGCTTACCGACACAGAGATCGCAGCTGCGCAATAACGAAGCGGGCTGGTGCGAAAGATGATCGAAGCAGGTAGCTATCAGGACTTGAAAATCGACATGGTGTTTAGACTGGCGGAGATTCACACTACGCGCGGACGGCGGGTGGTGCTGCCACCGTCGTTATGGCCCGTAGTCGTTAAGGAGATGCACGGCTCGATCTGGGCCGGATATTTACGAGGTCCTCACACCTACGGGCGCGTCGCACAGCTATACTGGTGGACAGGCCTACATCGTGAGGTAAATAGCTGGGTCTGCGGTTGCCAGGAGTGAGGAAGCAGGAAGGCTCACCCGCGGGAGGTCATCCCACCACTACGAAGCCTCCGCGGAGGTGATGTGGGGGACCGATGGGTCCTTGACGTGGCTGGCCCCTTTCCGGTGACAACCGGAGGGAAACGATATGCCATCGCCGCTGTCGAGTACGTGACTCGATACGCAGTCGCACGGAGCGTGACGCAGTATACAGCAGAACGTGTTGCTACCTGCTCGATGGAGGACGTTGTGTTGAGATTCGGCGCTTTTCGCGAACTACTTACAGACGGCGCACCCGAGATGAGTGCGCGTGATCGAGCAGATAGAGTCGCTGCTCCAGTCGAAGCAGACGAATCCGGTACCATACCGGCCGCAGATGATAGGGCTTGTAGAGCGATTCCATCGCTCTTGGAAGGATTGCGTGGCAACCTTTATGAGTGATGAAAAGCAGAACGACTGGCGTGAGTGGGTACAGTGCGCAGTCTACTCCTACAACTCGGCGCAGCATTCTACTGTTGCGCTATGCCCGAACGAGCTGATGATAGGACGCCGCATGCGCCCACCAAACGAGCTGCTGCGGCGAATGGAACGAACCGAGGCTGGAGAATTAATGACATATCACGAGCGGTTATTGGCGGCGATGAACCGGAGCCATACGTGTGCCGAACGCGCGCGGGCAAAAGAACAAGCTCGACAAGCCCGGTACTACGACCATAAAGCACGACAGCGACGGACCTTTGAAGTTGGTGATAAGGTCTGGGTGTACAACCCACCTCGAGGTACCAAAGCTACTAAATTCGTCCATCAGGTGGATGGGTCCGTTGCGTGTGGTTGAGCCAGCGGGCTATGACAACTTTGTGCTAAAACGGGACGATAATAACGGCCAACCGGAGACCGTGATAGCTCACGTGTCGTTCATCGTGAGCTATCAGGCCCCAACCTCTTTGTTGCGGCGCGCAGCCGATGACATTAGCGAGCAACTGGAGTACGAGAATGAAGGCACACAGGCATTCGATGGGGAGAAGACAGGAGCGGCTGTACTCGCAGCGACGACTGTCAATAGTGAAGGAACGACAGCAAGCGCTATGAAACGAAGTTGAAGCGCAATGGCGGATACGGACGATACGGAAGACGGTCCGCCTCAGCTGGTGGAACTCCGACGGAGACGCCGGCGGAACAAAGCTGGACAGTACGTTATCCAACACGAATTGCTGCCCACCAAGACGGGTTGGAAACGGATGACGGACGGAGGACGTTGGGCGACAGAGGACGGAAGCCGAACATCGTGCTGGGTCGACAGCGAAGCGTACGGACGGCTGCATGATGACGGCGGGGTCGTGGAAGACCCAAGCTATCAGGAAGTCGTGTGATATGGTGGTCGCATCGCCATGCTGTCCAGCGGCTGCGGGCGATGGATGGGCGCGGCTCTTGAAGATCGGCGCAGAACATCGCGGACAGAAAGATATGGAAGCAGGGTGAGGCGCCTGTTGGGCGGAGGCGGCGGCTGACTGCCAACGTACGGCTGTAGTGGATGAAACACGAAGACAGTTGCTGATGAGTGTGGTGTAGGGAAACTCATATTTTGGATTGCCCTATATTAGAGCTGTCTAGGCTAGGTCAGGAAGCAGAGCAGAATCTTCTAAGTCCAAGAACAGCGTACAGTTTTTTGGTAAGTCCCTGCACGGGCTGGATTATGTCTGCCGTCGTTCCCCGAGAGGCATAGCTTGTAGGGGAATCGACTGGTAGCGCCAAGAGATCAAGGTCAGCCCGGGGTGGGCACTTCTCGCTACCAGCGAAGACAAAGCCTCGTCGAATCGACGAGCCGGTGGGCCTGCACAACCCAGGACACCGCAATCTTCTAGCTGAGCGTACTCTGCGCTCAGTGATCTGTAAAAGCGCTCGCGCGCCGACGTCCATCCTTTGGTGGAGGTCACAGGGTTTGAGGGACGGAGGCTGCCCCGCTCAGGCGAACCTCTGGAGCTGTTTGGAGCTTGGTACCCAGCGAGAGCGGAGCCTCAATTGAACCCGGCTGGGCGGGACCGCAAAGGGAACCAACACATTGCGCGAGCCCAACATCGCCGACCTGACTCGGGCGAATTGTTGTGTTGTTGCCTGGAAGCCGCACTAACGAGGTTTTTGTGGTTCACAACACAACACCAGGCATAAACGGACGGAGGGACGAGGGATCTAGTGGCGTGGCGGCGCCACTACGGTCTTGCACGGACGGCTCGATCGACGGGTCGAGGCGGACGCTTACGAACGCAACAAACGCAAGTGGCAGAGGACGACGACTGACGCGCCGACGTCTGCGTGAAGACGGACGAGTGTACGGCAAGGGAGAAACACTCCCCAGTCTGCTGACGGCTGCCCGATAGGGTAGGCGCCTGCGGCGTGCACTCTTGTGGCTAAGTGGGCGACGTAGTTCACTCGGACGAGCGTGGAGGTAGAGGTAGCGAGGTAGTCGGGAATTGTATTGATTGGACGGAAATAAAGTAGGTTGTGTTGCCAGCAGGGCACACACCGGCGCGAGAGACACTGCTTGTCCCCGACGGCCTTTCGGATCTTGGACCATTATCGGCACTGGACAACCAAACTCGGCGTGCAGAGGGCTAGACACGTTACAAAGGCATTCAACGTCTCCTGCGGTCGTAGAGTATATGACCTTGTCGAGCGCATCGGGGTCTCGGGAATGCCAGGTCTCGTCTTTCAACTACGAGGCGCGGGTTTGGAGACGCGGGAATGGAGCCCGCGCCTCGTGCTCTCTTTCCATCGCTGTCCAGGGCCCTGGCGGCTGGGCGCGATGTGTCTTGCAGCTTGAAAGTTGCAAGGAGGTGTCTGGCTCGTCCGGTGCTCACGAGATGTAACAAATAGCGATAAAAGAAGCCAATTCTCACTGAGAAAAATGCAGGGCATTCTCTAAAAGGTGCTCATGATTATGCCGATTTCCGAAATCTTAAAGGTGTATTTGTGGTTTTCATCCTTTTTGGCAAACTGGCGGTCTCTTATCCCGAGATAGGGGGTCTGAAATAGGAGGAATTTCCATATCTCAGTGATGATCACTGAGATGTGGCAGATCGATTTGTAATATTACATTCAAGTTGCAAGCACTGAATCAGTACTTGTAATGTATCATTACTATTCAATTACTTACTTTAAATTGAATGGCTAGACAACATTCGCTGATGCAGGGTACAACCGCTGTGTCTTGTGGAGCTACTCATTTTCGTTCCTGCTCAGCAAATGGCCCTCGTCCTCCGTGTCGCTCGCAAAAAGAGCCCCGGACGTCCCAAAACGCGCAAGACTAAGACGTGTTGGCGTTGCCATGTCACGCTAAGTACGTCAACGAAACTCAAGAATCACCTTGCTCGAAAGTCAGACTGTGGACCAAAGGCTGTTGCTAGGCAAAAGGAAAAAAGAAAGGAAGTCAGTCGCTTATCTAGCAAAGTTCACGCTATCAAGCGGGAGCTGGATAAGGTGGGCTGGTGGGAAGTCAGCGAGTGCACGGAGAGCGAAGAGACCAAGGACGTGAGCAGCGACGGCGAAATGTCCGGCGTGGAAGGTGACCCCTTCCGTGTCTGGGTGACTGCGCTGAACAATCTACGGCAAGCGAAAGAGCTGGCTAGCTTGGACTGGTCGACCATCGTTGATCTGCGTTAGACCGGGTAGACATATTAGCATTTGTGGCAGTATTAGCAACTCAGCATGTGGAAGCAAACTATAGTACTAAGCAGATTACTAATACAAATATACTTGAGGCTGAAAAGTGGTCAGATCACGTTAAACAGCATTGGTTCGAACAGGCCAAGTAACGGTCAGGATTCAGCCCGATGTTAAAATCAAAACCATTTCATATGCAAATCAGCTCAAAAGCATTTATTAAAGCCGAAATAAAGTTTGTGGGATTTTGTATGTTACCTGCATGAAATAGAACAGTTAAATCACATGTAGTTAGAGGCAAAAAAAACCTGTTTATTATGGGGTTTATCGAAAAGAGGTTTTACTAAAGCAAGTTGAGGTGCATTTTTTTGGCGTCACCTGTTGGTCGACATCGTATTTTTCTTGTAATCGCATACCTCCCTTCATTTCCCACTCTTGTTTTTCCGCCTCTTGTGCTTGGGCTTTGGCCCGGGTTGTAGACCGCGCTTTCCTAGTTCTGGGGGCTCCGACTGGATGGGTGGGGGCTACAGTGAAGTGTCACGTTCCAGTGTCACGTCCATCGGCCAGGGGCGAAAAGCGGCTGAATAAGTGTCCTTGAAATGTCCAATAGACATCCGGTCAGCATCATACAGTGACTCGAGGGGTTGACCTTCCTTGATTGCTGCCGGTACAGCGTGAACACAGGGAAACTCCGTGTCTTGCCAGTTTCCACAAGTACACTCTTTGACAGGCAAATCCACCAACCGCCAGGGGTGAATGTGACCAGGGGTGTGCGCTTTTCCGAGAAAAATAACGTTGTATGCGCCTTCCATACACGGAGTAACCTTGCACATGTCACTTGCAACAACCCGATCTTCCCGCACGGAGGCTAACAAAAGGAACTAACTCTGCTCCTGGTTTTTTCGTCAGCCAATTTGCCGCCATTTGCCGTCTGCCCGAAACCAACTCGGACAACTTTCTGAAGTATAGTGCAAAAGCTTCGAGAGGTTTTGCGCTTCTACAGCCGTTTCCAATCCAATTGTTGGCCTGTTCCGCTAGGTTTGAAGTGATCTCGTCGTAGGTCGGAAGCTTGAACACCTCTTGGTACTTGTACTTGACCCAGTGTTTTTTAATACCTTGAAGATACGCCGCTGCGATAGGCTTGGTCCTCGATAGCTCTTTCTCATGCAACTTTTAGTCATTCTCGCAGTCACTGCTTGCCATATCCTTAATTAACCCACGCTCTTTGTCGGTAAGCGATACACCTTTGCTGTTGATATTGCTTTTAATGTGTTAAAGGCAGAAGCGATGTCCTGCCCGTGGAAATACCTCAGCAACCGCAGACATTAATCCTTTCTGGCGGTCCGAGACGGCTGTGAAGCATTCCAATTCACTCACAGCGTCTTTAACAGTCCGGGGAAACAAACCCAATGGTCGTAATTTTCAGTTGGAACGAGAGAAAATGCGAACGGGAGAATATGATTGTTGAAGTCCTTTGCGGTAGCAACGAGAAACACCCCATAATTGTCCATTTCTCCTTTCAGGTGAGCTCCGTCGAATCCACAGAGCCGCCTAGACATTGCCGCGACTCGAACACCAATATTCGGGATAAAGCACGCCCGCTTAAAAGTCCCACCAATGTCTTTCTCGAAGCTGTAGACAGACCAAGGATTTTTGTCCGCGATTAGCTTCAAATAACTCTCGAGTTTCTGGTAGCTGATACGACGCTCGATGCTGTTTGCTTCTTCAATCGCGCGCTTGATGCGCGAAATAGACGAAGCACCCACTTTGAATCCTTTTCCAATCAGGAAGTCAGAAATCGCGGCGCCGGTCATTCTGTCGGTTCTCCCTTCATACTGTGGAAGCATTTCTACTTCAACCAGCTGTTTCAACTCCGACAAACTCTGAGTAGTGTTTCTCTTGTCCTTGACGGGACGCGCGACGGTTCCTTCAGCTACTGGGCGACTCGAAAAACCCACGTGCTTGATGTGGTTGTGGCAAAAGTTTACTCGAGTCACCTTCCAAAAGCCATCAACACCCGCTACGTTGAATGAAAAGGGACACACAATTTCTTCATCATTGACTTCCTTGTCAAAAAGTTGTTGTCCGTTAAGCCTCTTGCACACGTACTTGGCGTTCCCAACGCCATTTCGCTTGCTACTGAAACTCTCCACTTTGAGTTGAAATCCGCAGGCCTGAGCAAATTATTTACAGCGTGCTTGAATTGCCTTTTAAGACTCATGATACTCCGATCCAACGTTGTCCCGACGGTAATACGCCACACCGTAGTCCTCTCGGCTTGGGTCGGATTGCTGAACGACAATTTCAGCTTGGAGTAGACCCAGAGAATGAGCTGTAGTTAAATCTGCCGCTTCCGGTGAGAACGGCACCTCGCCGTACAACATTGTTCTTGGCCTTGGGGAGAGGCATTTGTGAGCAGAAGAGGTTGGTGGTTGGTAGGTGACTTGGAATTGGAGAAAAGAAGAATGAGCAAAGCGATGGTAAATGAGGCGTAGAAATGTATTTTAAGATTTCAATGTTATATCGGTTCATAAGACATTGAGGGAGGCCCGGCGGGTACTACTTATAAATAAATAACCCACAAAAAACATTGCGTAGCATATTACTTTCAATATATTATAGTGTAGATCACGTGAATACTACTATTATCACATTGAATCTTTTTCACTGAAACGGAGTATTTCCCATATCATATTCGATCTGCCAAATCTCAGTGATCATCACTGAGATATGGAAATTACTCTCTGAAACAGAGAGAACCCCCGAGACGGCGAACAACCAGGTTGGAAATGTAGCAAGGGAAAGGTTTGTGCAGATAGTGCATCACTGTTATAGCGGCAGCCTTCCGTTTTGCCGCTTTTTAAGAATGAGGGGCTTGCCTGCATCAGTCCACTGCCGACATGTCAGACTTATTCACGCTCTTGCCACTGCACCATGACCTACGGAGACGACTTTCGATGGAGAGTTGTGGCCCTTATGCATGTGTACGACGTCTCAAGTGTGTATGTATCCGAGCTGTTTGGTCCAAAGCAGCGTACGCTTCGCCACTGGTACGCGCTTTTTCTCATGAAGGGCATCGTCAACGAGCTCCAGACACGACAAACGAATACGCGCTGGCCGCCCGCCGTTTTAGCCGCAGTAGAAGGCTATGTACAAGCTCACCCGACATTCTACATTGAGGAGTTGCGAGAGTATGTTACCAAGAACTAC
>JAHWLE010001357.1:0-11312 GCA_024679135.1 Phytophthora foliorum
CGTTTCAGGAGGTTGTTAGTAGTCACTCCCCGGAATTTGATCGAATAGACTACTGTGTGATAGGACTGTATATTGAGTGATCCGGAAGTAGTTTTCTTTTTGGATACATCTGAAAGTTATCTTCCGGAAGGAGTTATAAATCCTCCTTCTGGAAGTGGTGCGCGACAAGGGTGCATCTGGAACTGACCAGTGTTCAAGGTGAAACACAGGTAGACTGGTGTACAGACCCACTGCTCAAGTGTCCAATATAATAAGTAGCAGCTGTATATTGTGTATAACTCTCTGTATTATTTGGTTATCTGGGAAGGCTTTGCTAGTGGTCTAACCCCAGCTGTACTGACTGTGTCCGGAAGTGATCGTACGCACTCTGTATTCTTGTATTCATTTTGACTGTGTAGGAACAACTCACCAGGTGGAGTCCGGTCTTCCGAAGACAAACGACACCTATAGTGATTACACAAGGTCAACCACATTTCGGAAGACTAGTGCTTGGGGAAGTGGTCTGACCCCATTGGGCTTTCCGAAAGGCGAAGTTTAATCTTCCTGATCGGCCGAGTCTTCTGGCGCGCGTGCACTATACACCCTGGACGATAAAGGCGTTCACCTGCCTCGCCTCAGCTGGAGTGCGTGCCCCGATTTGGACGTCTAGTGATTTCGCCGAGTTGTTCTTATATTATTGATTGAGTTCTAGGGGACTGGGTGCTTGTAACCGTGGTTATTATGGCTGGAAGTGAAAGCACATGCGAAGGTGGACGTGAGGGATCCGAACGCGGCGACACGTCCCGATCATCACGTCGAGTGCAAGGGCTGCCTCCGGAAGAGCAGGCGACTTTGGATGAGGTCGTCAGGAACGCTCGGAAGGCAAACGCTGCGAAGCGCAAGGCTGCCCAAGAAGCGAAGGAGTCGTCGGCCCAAGCAGAAGACACTTCTGGATCCGCCGTTCAGGAAGCGCACCAAGAGAATCAGGGCGGAGATGTGGGGGTGCTTTCGGATGGGGAAGAAGACTCCGAGTGGTCTGGATCGGGATCCGGTTCGGACGACGAAGATGATTCCGGCTCGGAAGAGTCCGATGAGGCGTCTGAGGGAGATGTCGTGAAGGTTGAGCCCCCACGAACACATCTGATCCAAGTATGGATAACCTTTCAGAGGCAGTGTTTCGTGTGATGGAGAATTCCGGATGATGACCACCGACTTCTGATTTCTATTCGGATCGTCGACAGCAGCGTTTTGGAGTCCGAATGCATTTAAGTTCTGTGCCAAGTGCTAGGAGTTTGGACATCTGCTGGAGAACTGTTGGTCGGACATCGAATGTGATCGGTGCCATCGGATGGAACATCCGACACATTTCTGCAGGAGTCGTCCGTGTGCAATTTGCAACCATTTCCACGAAGGCAAGCGTGAAGAGTGGAAGACTTTCCAAGCGATCAAGAATCTTGCACGTCAACGAGCACTAAAGAATCTGCCGTCTCACATCCGGAAATAACTTCTGGAAGGAAAGATGGATCCGGGGGAAGAACCGTTAAACCAAAAAGCCCGCTGGATTGGGATCCAGAACGCGACGGGCTGAAGACCCCCCCCCCCCGATATGTGTCTTCTAGTATATGTTGGTCCGGAGTTGAGACGCCAGAAACAAGATATACATCAATGCATGACCGTGACCTCGGAGAGTGGTAACCCCCTTTCAGATGGATCTCGACCTGAACGACTCCTATCGGAAGATGCACATCCGGAAGCACAAGATCCGGATGTACCCGTGGAATTCCGATTGGGACCAGGTGAGCGACATGGCTGGTGGGAAGATCATCGTTCGGACGACACGAAACGGATTGCGATGGTTCACGGAGCGGTGAATAATTTGTCGGACAGACATCCTTTTGGATTCCGGGCCATCAGTGAGCATGGTGAGTTTGGATCTTGCGCGTAGACTCAAACTCAAGCTAAGCTTCTGCAAATAGCTGCGGGTATCCGGATTGGGTGGCGTTCCGACCATCATCACTGCAAGTGCTGAAGTGAAAATCACTTTGGGTCCGAGAGTTGTGTACGTCTTGGAACTCTGGGTTGCGAACATTGGTGAAGGTGTCGACGTGTTGCTTGGAATGAATTTCATGTATTCCGCTGGGGTGCGACAGTGCGCACGAGATGGATTGGTGCAACTTCCGGATGAAGAAACGGTGTTGCTATCAGGACGTGGTGCAAATCATTACCACAGAGGTTTGGACCTTCCGGTGAGACCGCATGGAGAGCTATACCTACGTCCGGGTGAACAATCTATCGTCCGAATACATTACGGACAAAGCAATCCACAACGTGATGTGGTGTGTGCTGGTCGGGGAGACCGATGGGTAACCCAGATCATCTATGCTGCCAAGTCGTGGGCTGTGGCTGTCAAAGTGGTGAATATTTCTGGAAGATGTCTTAGTATTGACACCCGGACGCCGATCGCCCGGATCATTGAGTTTGGTTTCTTCCCGAGGGCAGCGAAGATCGCGTTCACGATGTTGAAAGCCAAGATCGTGTCCACCCCGATCCTGAAGCACTTTGATCCAGATCGCACGCCGGTGGTCGTGGTTTACGCGAGCCAGTGGGCAATCTCCGTGGCGCTAATGCAGGAGCATGATGGCGTGTACTGGCCAGTAACCTTCACCAGTCGTACCCTGAAGCCAAACGAGCTCAATTACGGGATCGTCGATAAAGAAGGCTTGGCACTTTTGTGGATGCTGGACGTGGGTTACACCTTATTGACCACAAGATCAACTATGGTGCTGTCCCGGCACTCGACACCAGCTTGGCTGGTCAACTCGACCAGTCTCCAAGGCAGGATCGGTAGCTGGGCCGCGTTACTCTCTGAATGGACGCTGGAGATCAGGAAGTGCATGAAAGGTTAAGACGAAATTATGGGCGCGATAGCAGCAGGTATCACCCCTCGCGCGGAAGTCGATGAAGCTTTGATCGCGATCGCGCATGTAAAGCAACCTCGACGAACGATCACTATGCCCCCATCTACAGTTGAAACGGACGAGAGTTTGTTAGTTGCGAGCTTCGACGGATCAGCACGTGTCAAACGCGGTGGCGGAGCTTACAGCGCAATCATCTGGAAGCTTCCGGAGTGGACGATCGTGATCGCCGCGTCGGAATACATGTCCGATCTGACCGTTAACGAAGCCGAGTACCGGGGTTTGATCTATGTCCGATATGGACAGGGGGCGGATCATGATCTGCGGTGACTCCAATCTTGTGATTCGCCAGATTCGTGGTGAGATCGCGTGCAAAGCCCCCTGGCCTGCAGCTACTTCGCCAAAAAGCGATGGATCGGCTTCGATCGTGGCCGAAAACACGAGCTCCTGCACATGAAGCGAGACTGGAATCAGAGCGCAGACAAATTAGCCAGCGCAGCGCTCCAGCAGGAAGAAGGAGCAGTGATTACCTCGGAAGAAGACCGGCGGGACCTGATCACGCTCAACCGATTAGACGAACTTCTCAAGGCGAGGAGTGACGGTAACGTGGCTCACGTGTCTGCGGTGGCCCGATCGACCTGACGACGACAGACCCAGTCTGAAGTTCTACAAGAGTCGATCGTACAACGCATGAGAGGTGAGCGGATTGTCCAAGCGCAGAACGACAAGAAGTAGATCGTGGACCTGAAGGCTTACCTACGTGGTGAAGTAGTCGATCTGACTGTGAGGGAGGCGAAGTCCTGCGCCAAGATCGCGGACGAATACGAGTTGGGAGAAGACAGGATGCTGTTTTACTGCCCGACGACGTCACGATCGAGTGGGGATCGAGACGCAATCGCACGCCTGGTGGTGCCAGAAACGCTGCAGCAAGATTTCTTGCATTATTATCATTCGAGCTTGGAAGGTGGCCACCAGGGGATCGGGATTACGTACCAGCGAGTCAAGGCACGTTTCACTGGCGAGGCCTGTTCAAGAGTGTCCGGCGATTTATAAGTTAGTGCGTGGATTGTGAGACTGGGATGGGGCGACCCGTCATTCAAGGAGAGCCACCTGGGAATGTACAATCTACGTACCCATTCCAGATGATCACAATGGATCACATCCCTTCCTTGCCCAAGTCGTTCAAGGGGAATACCGAGTTGTTGATCTGGGTCGACTTGTTTACAGGGTATGTGATCGCGAACGCGAGCGCATCGCGGACAGCTCAGACGATCGCGGAGAGCTATGAAGAATGCGTCTTTCGACGCTTTGGTGTAAATGAGACAACCCGTCACGACCGTGAACCTGGGTTTATGTCTGAATTTTTTCGAGCCTTTAACCGAATCTTGTGTCAGCGACAGAGCCACGATGGAGTATCGGCCACAAGCGAACGGGACGGCAGAGCGGATGGTGCAGACCCTGACGCGTGCGATCAAGATGTACGTTGCCAATGTCAACCAGAAGGATTGGGACGAGTATGCCGAGCATCTAACTTTCGCCCTGAATACGGCCCAAGACCGGGTCCGTGGTGATACACCTTGTCCATGGTGGGATCCGAGGTCGACACTGGAGGCGTCGCTTCCGCTGGGCAACACCCGTCGCCGAGATCGGGACCCACGCCGATGAAGGTATCATAACCAGGGTCACTATCAACGCGCGCGTGAACAGGTCAGCAAACGTCTACGCGAAGCGATCCAAGGCCGAGCCGACGAACACAACGAGGAACTCCGCCCTCATCGGATTGAGGTCGGGGTCCAAGTTTGGCTCTATCTCGATCGCGTCAAGGAGGGGTACGCTCGGAAACTTGCACATATGTGGCACGGGCCTTTCCGCGTTTCGGAGATGGTGGATCGCTACGCCGCGCGGCTCGAAATCGCTGGCTCGGAGTACATGATCTTTCCGATTGTACATGTGTCCAAGTTGAAGCTGGTCCGACGTTTTCCTGACCTACCTGAGACGACACTTACTGTCGACGATTCCGATCGCGTCGATTTCGATGAAGCCTCCTGCCCGAAGATAGCTGGGACAAACATTTGGCTGAGCTGCCGCGCAGTCTCATGAATGCTAGTCACTTCGGAGCTGTCTGGGACGAGCTTCAGCCAGGGCTCACGCCCCCGACAACTGTTCAGCCGACTAACGGAGTTAATTGTGGTGAAAAACCCGAGACTAAGATGCAGAGTGCTTTCGACGGGTTGAGTGGTCAAGTGCTGGTGTTAGTGCCGGCGACGCCATCTCGGCTACATATGTTCTACAGCGTCACAATCGCGATTCGAAATGGCTGATATGAAGAGTGAGCCCTCGCAAGACGAGTGCACGGTATTCTCGACTGGATGGGCACGCCGGCATCTCGGTTTTAACCCTCGATTGAACCTAATAGTGCAGCAGATTCTTGAGCAAAACTGAGAGAAGAAACACAGCTCTTCGCAGAACGAGCGAAACACTCGTTTGTTTTTCTGGATGATCGAGATGCGAGTGGGATGGTCGCTAACATAACGCTCGTACGCTGCTGGACCACATATTGGTTTACAGCACTAAACAGGCAGGATTTCAGACTGCGGAGAAACACGTTGGAGCCGACATGCGCCTAGATGACTCAGATCCTGGTCAGGTAAATCTTTCGTCTATGCGAGCACGCTTAATGCGGCACTTTTCTGTTTTCATGGTGTCAACGTACTCACAAAAAGAGCTGCTTTTTTGTTTTCCGCGTCAGCATTTCAAAATGGGAATCTCGCGTGTAAACGCTGAACATCGACTTTCATCAAAAGATGCCATGGATGGCGGTGGTCAGTAACTTCCTCTGGAAGAAGTCATTCCTCGCGGGATTATTCATTTTGCTGTGGAATCGGCAAGCTTCCAACAGGTAGGGAACACGGAGAACCCGTGTCTCTTTTTGTTTAACCTTCATCATGTAAATATACTATTAGAACGGATGCTCGCCTTCGCATCGGGTGTCTCTGCTTCCAGGAAAGGTGACTCGAACCAGCACACTACTGGCGAAGGCACAACACTAGTAATGCTTGGCAAGGCACATCAAAGCTGGCTCAGGGAGCTTCAGAATATGTTTCTTTCAAATTACCCCGCAGAGAGTTCCGCTGTCGGTTTACCCGCACTGAAAACGAGTGGGTCAGTTGAAGCCCGTCAGGACAAGCGAGAATTTCAAGCAATGGAGATGACATGCAGAAGAAAATCTCGTTGTTGCTGCGCCACTTGAGCGAGAAGTACTTCAGCGTAGCATTCCGTGGCAGTGGCGACCACACTGTTCCGATTTCAATCGAGGCACTCCACTTCTTGGTCCAGTTAGCTAAGCATCACGTGCAGGCCCCACTCCTGCAACTTCGTTTAATTCAGCTTCGCGAATTGTTGAACAAACATATGACGGCGGCTAATGGAATATCAAGACGCTCTTCCGACCAAGGCCGAGGAGCTTCTAGCCCGAGTAACAGACCCTTGCGTCTGTTGAGTTAGTATCTGGTGTGTTGTTGGAAATTGCGGCTTTGTCTGCGAGCTCATGTGCGATGAATGGCGCTGGGGCCAGCTTTTTCAGCAAGTCGAATCGACACTACAATTCTGGTCAACTTACTGCGGTCGAAATGAAGCATTTGCTCAGCAGCTCGTGGTGCCACACGTAGCAATCCACCTTGTTCACGCGGTGAGTCAGCAACATCTGGCTGTCGTATCCTCAGCTTCAGAATGTGGCAAACTACAGTCGGACCAATTTCTGCGATTCGCATGTGATCTTCACGGTTTTAAAGTCTACCTTATTGTAGGGCAGAGGGGTATAGCCTAGCAGCACAAGAGCTTACTTCGGGTTGTTTTAGGAGCTGCCTATTCAAATTGAATTGGATGTTGCTGAATTTTGAGAAAGTACATATATGTACCGTTGTGGACTACCGTATCTTATGAAACATGCATAAAAAGGCGTCCCAGCCAATCAGCAACAAGCAACCATTGCGACCACTATGCGACTCTGTCGGATCTACTTTTTTGAGCAGGTACGTTTTTGAGTACGCACAAGCCTCTGATCGACCTTAAAACGTATATGTGAGACGAGAATACTAGCCAATCCGCAAACACCGAGTGGTGTAGATCCAATCAGAATCGACCCAGTGGCGAAACGAGATAGGTGACGAAGCGCAGCAATATGACAATATGTTCGCATCTTTATACTATGCCATACAAAGCATTAATGATCGATGAACGTCTACAATATAGAGGTTTAGTTTTGTGCATTACATCACGCTTTTCATTATAAGCGAATCCCCCAACCCTACAGTGTCGTTGATGTAATGCAAGACCAGAAATCCATTATAAGCAGCCACAGTTAATGCAAACAAATTCCTTGCATGATAGATCTCAGAACACATATGCTTGTTATGACGATCGCTTGAACCTATCGTATTCGGAGGGGTTTGACGTTGCCGCGCATCCGCATCGCCTCCCTTGAAGTAGTTTTGGAAACGCGCTCTTTAGCTTGCTACCGAACCCACTTTCGTGCAGTAATGCAATGTCATGACGTCTCCCCTCTAGTGCGCAGTCATCGAAACGATAAGACCATTTGCCACCACGACACTCTGGTATTTAAGCGTGTGCTTCCTCTTGTGGACGTTGTAGGATTGGCGTTGATAGTAGGTAGGACGACAAATCGCTCTAACGGTCCTGTCAATAAAGCCAATGTACATGTAGCTGTCAAGAGTACCTGACTTCTCGTGAACGCGGCGGCAACCTTGCATTGATCGATCATCTCCTCGTCAAATTCCATTTTACCTTTGATCTTGCCGTAAGATTGCGAACCAGCATGACGATCGTATCCAGTAACGCTTAGCAAATTACGCCAACAGAGCGTCCAAACATACCAATCATGGCTTTCACTGGCAAGGGTACGACATTAGCCTTAATATGATGCAGAACGCCTCCAGACTGGGAACATTAACGCCATAAGCAGTATGAATAATTGCAGGAAGCCGTGGATTACATGACTTGCTGTCGATTACCCTAGTAAAGCGGAATCGATACCAGCAGATTGCCTCTGGCGTCGACTGCAAGCTGAACCTGACCGCCGGTATTGTCTATTTCTCAACCTCCTTCTCCATCTCCGCGTGGATTAGCTGGGCATGGAGGTCTTCATCTCCTTCCATCGGTGCAACTATATGAGCCGCATTCATGCTGCAAACTAGTTTTACCTCTCAAACATAATTACTTCAACGAGAGTGATGGTCAGTCTTCAACGTGTTGCTGGGCTTAATGCAACGTTGTAATGGAAGTTTGCTAAACGTCTAACATTCAAATACATTATCATTATAGGGAACCCAATTGGATATAATGAAAAACGTGATGTAATGTACAAAACTAAACCTCTCTAATGTGTACCATACTGAACGCTAGTACATTTGCAGTGGAACAGGTGCCGTTAAAATTGACAGCGATACAAGACAAGAGAAACGAGTTCGCGTCGAACGATAGAGCGAATACGCCGCACCCGACGCGACGACACGTGCTCAAAACCATATGGTGGTTGAATGTCTAGGGTTGTTGCAACCATTCCCGACCCCAGTGCACGTGTAGGTCCTTCCAGCAGTCCAATAACCATCGATTCCGTTGCAGATAGATGCTCTCTTTGCACAGACAGGACGGATTGGATTCGCGGCTAGGGGTCGTAGGGACGACGCCAATCGATGCACCGCGTTGCGTAGATACGATTTGCACCCGGATTCACTCACCAGTGCTCAATATGGACCCTAGAAGGAGCCATCCATGCCAGACCAACCAAAAGGACGGACTGCTGATCCTGCACTCATGATACGCGGATTCTGATGGAAGGTATGGATCTTGAACGCGTAGCTTGGACGAAGCGGAGGGAGTGCGCACGCTGGGCTTGACCGGAGCAAAGAACTTGACCATTTGAGGGGTACAAGGGAGATTCGAAAGTGATTGATTGATCGGAGTTACTCTGGCTAGCCTACCACATAGACCAGCTTGCGTCCAATCATTAGGTGCGTCCAATCACTACCCTATGCTCGTCCAATCATCCTACTCGTCTAATCATCAGTGGTGTAATCAACTTAGCGTAATCACCGTAATCGACGTGGGTTCGCATTGGACCGGTTCGGGTTAACCGGTTAACGGGTAATAGACGTTGCCAAACCGGTAACTATCAATACGCCCCGTCAATGCGAAGTCCAGTGAATGCCGAGAACCGCCATGAGGTCCGTGTGGCGTGGTCCCGGGAGCGCCTTCGTCATGATGTCCGCCAGCATCACAGAAGTCTCGCAATACTCGAGCTTCACTTCACCGCGCTTGACTTCGTCGCGGATGTGGTGGTACTTGATGTCGATGTGCTTGGCGCGGCCGTGGTTTACTGGGTTCTTCGTCATCTTGATGCACGACTGGTTGTCTTCGCGGATCGTGAGCTCGGGTCCAGTCGCGTTGGCAGCCACCAAAATCTCGCACAGCAGGCGATGAACCCACTTGCCTTCTTGAATCGCCAGACTGAGCGCGATGTATTCCGCCTCGCTCGTAGACAGCGAAACACTTGACTGCTTCTTGTTGCCCCAGCTCACTGGCGCACCCAACAGCGGCCCGCTGGTTGTCGTTCTTCGCTGAGTACAACTTTGTTGTTCACTACAAACCTGGCAAGAACAATATTCTTGCCGATGCGCTGTCCCGCCTCCCGGACTACGACCCGAGGCGTGACATTGGTCATCAGGCGTCTGATGACGACGACGATGACGACGAGTGCGCATGCTGTGTTGAGCTTGGAATCAACACGACGATTTCGTCACCGGTATTACCGCTTCGCGAGCAGATCATTGAGGCATACGACAGCGATCCGTTTTACGCGAACATCATCGCGCATCTCCGAGATCCCAGTGCTGCGTCCTTGAAGAAGTTGACGAGACCAACTCGCGACCACATCAAGCGTTATCAGCTTGATGGCTCCCTGCTGACATACACGATGGACACCTTCGATGCGCAGCGTGTCGTCATTCCAGCCGATGGCGACCTCCGAGCTCGCTTGGTTCATGAATACCAAAATGCTCCCGTCGGCGGGCATCTCGGTCGCGAGAAGACGTTCGCTGCTCTCTGTCGTGACTCCTTCTGGCCCCGAATGTACATGTCCATACGGAAGTGAGTTCAGTCCTGCAAGACTTGCCAGCGTGTCAAGCCATCACCTTTGTCTTAGGCCCCGCTGCGTCCGTTGCCTATTGCCCCAGACGCGTGGCGCTCCGTCAGCATGGACTGCATTTTTGGGCTACCTGCGGATGGCCAGGACCACACGGGCGTCCTGATCCTCGTCGATCGCTGCAACAAGATGGTGCATCTTGCTCCAGTCGCCACCCAAGTCACGGCAGAAGACACGGCCAATCTGTTCCTTGATCTGATATTCCGGCATCACGGCCTGCCGGAATCCATCGTGTCCGACCGCGATCCGCGATTCACATCGGCCTTCTGGGACCGCCTTTTTGGGTTTCTTGGTACGCGCCTGCTCATGTCGACAGCGGCCGATCCGGAGACGGATGGGCAAACGGAGCGGGTCAATCGCGTGCTGGAAGACGTTCTTCGCAGCTACGCCACGTCTTTCTCCTCGTGGAGTTCCTTCCTGCCACTTGCCGAACTCGCCATCAACAACGCTGTCCATGCGTCGACAGGGCTCACGCCGTTCTTTTGTGAACAATGCGCGGCATCCGCGCGTTCCGGCGATGCTTGCATTGGGATCGACCTTGGAGAGCACGACGCGCGGTGAATGGATATAATATTGTATAGTCTGCGCTGACTACATATACTACTGTAATGCGTGCACTGACTTTGTATAATAATACTGTATAGTGTGCACTGAATACGTATGATAATACTGTGTAGCGCGCTGATTGGGAATAATTCAGTATAGCGCGCGCCAAATGTGTATAATGCTGTATAGCGCGCACTGAGTAGGTATACTATTCTACAGCGCGCGCTGACTGCGTATTATTCCGTATAGCGCGCTGACTGTGTATAATAAGACTGCATAGCGCTCTCTGACTGCGTATAATAACACTGTATAGTGTGCGCTGAATGCGTGTGATGATAATACTGTATAGCGCGCTCCGAATAGGTATAACAATAGTGCATAGAGAGCGCTGACTGTGTATAATAAGACTGTATAGCGCACGCTGACTGTGTATAATAGCGCGCACCGAATGTGTATAATTGTGTATAGCGCGCGCCGAATATGTATTATTGCGTATAGCGCGCGCTTAATGCGTATAATACTATACAGCGCAGCCGTTAAAGGTATTACAAAAAACAGCTGCTACTACACCCGTCTGCCAGTCTGTACGCCAGGTTTGGAGCTGCTTTTGTAATTTGCGCAGTCGAGTCGGAGCTGTCCGCGCGCTTTTCAGC
>JAHWLE010001358.1:0-12058 GCA_024679135.1 Phytophthora foliorum
TAGTAGAGACAAGCAGATCGATGTCCAAGGAATTGCAAAGTCGAAGGTAGCGACAACTTCCCGAGCGATTGTGAAAGTCACGCTGGGATGGGAAGTGGTATACGAATTCGAGGTGTGGATTATGCCTCACCATGCCGGTGTTGAACGGATCCTGGGCACCGATTTCACGATACCAGTACGACTCGACGGCGAAATTGCCTGACGAAGTCGTGGTGCCATTGATCAAGTCGTCAAAAGACCTCGACGATTATATCGTACGAAATACTGAAGGGCCTGTGGCAGACATGCTACCTCGTGATTTGGGTTGTCGAGTTCACGTTACGATGGTCCGACATATGACAAAGGATCAAGCCATAGCATGTAAGAAGAGGTATTGGCTGAATATTTTGCTCTGTCGGAAGTTCCTCCGGTTTCTATACGTTCATAACCGGGAATACAAAACACACCACGCCACCCAGAGCACAAGATCGATGCAATATCGTGGCGGCATGACAAGTGTTTACATTGACCGTGTGCCACCACCAAACCAAGCGAATACGATGCATGCAGGAGGGTTGAAAGCTGTAGCTCAAGGCGAAGCTGGACTTCAACGCGCACACTCAGTACCAAATAATTGTGCAATGTCCAGTATTATTGTGGATCATACATCAGCCCCTGGCGGATATGACGAGTCGGCAGCCATGGTAGAGAACGCTCGTGACCAAAGTACGTATTCGACCTTTGGTTGACGGTCCAAGTATTGAAAGCTGCAGAAATTAAGAGGAGTACTGTTGTCGAGGCCATCAAGTACGTATCAGAATGCCGAGCAAAAGCGATAAAGTCACGATCACCAATTGCTGAGGTACAAGCTGTAATTGGTTTGCACAAAGGGCTTCGTGTGCCAGAGTCTGCATTCTATGGGTCTAATATTGGTCGTATGCGTGCTCGTCATGATCTTTTCGGAATGCTGAAGTGGTTTGGACCCCTGCAAATATTTTTTACGATTTCACCTGACTCTGCTGGTACGTATAACATAGCCGTGAAGGCGGGAAAAGTATCTAAAGGATCAATAGACCAGGCGAATGTCATGCCTATGCCTAGTTGAGCTGAACTAAAGAGAATTGCTGGTTCATTTCCTGTGGAGTGCGCTCGATACTTTATGAGAGTGGTGAACACCGTGATCAATATATTTATTGATGGGATAGAAAGCGCAACGCGCCCAAACGAGGCGGTGGTATCTTTGGAATAGTCCGTGTTTTCGGTTCTCCGCCGAAACCAAGTAGCTGGCGATCTCCATGCGCACTTTGCAATATGACTACACGGTTGATCCCACCACCTCACTGGAACTAGCGCACGTTCTTGCGGACGATTCACGCTTTAACAGCAGATTGATTCAGCTAGTTGATTTCGTCCTAACGCCAAAGCCACCATGCTTATTGAATGAGCAGACGTGCGTTAAATTCCATACTGATGGTTCACTTAGCGCTATCATTCCTGGTGTGGATGCGTATCGGCGTCCGGGTGCCGGAGCTTCGCCACCTACTACTGCCGTGTGTAGTTCTTGTGTTGAAAAATTTAAAGACAAGGACACCATTGACGAATCGCTCGAGGCGCTATCTAGTAATCAGTATGATGTAACTAATTCACAATGGAAAGACTTCAAAAAATGCCGACCACAACATGATCTATCTGGCAATTTGGGCGCATCGTCGTTGCTTGTCCGTGATCTTCAAGTTCACTATTGGAACCACTGCAAGTCATGCTTCAAGGTATGGTTGAATATGAGTAATTTCGAGTATGTAGTATATCTAAAATGTTCTTGATGATACACAGAAAACTATACACACTCCGAAGGGGAGTGTTTGCCGATTTCTCAAATCAGAAGCCGTTTACCTCCGCGCCACGGTCGTGGACGAGCATCAATGCCTTCGTATTCACCGCACTATTGGGTGCGAGTGCGTCAACGCCTACAACTCCGTGGTGATGGATTCCATGAAGTGCAATCATGATGCTCAGTTCGTTCTAAGCAATGGATCTAAGGACACTGCTGCGTTTGTTGCGAAGTATTGCTTTAAAAGCCAGAATCTCGTGGAAAACCAAGTAGCTTGATCGTTAGCAGCATTTACAAAGGCTGCAGCAAACACAAACGCATTGCCACCGGATACATCAGCGATGGAACGAGGCTATAAAATGCTTGGTTCAATGTTGTACATGATCACCAACGGACAGGAAGTGGCGGTGCCGATGGCAGCATTGTATATACTGAACGAATGACCCTTCTGGTTCTCCCACGGGTTTGGTCGCGTAGACTTATGGAGATTGCTACAGAAACAAGGTGGCTCCATTGAAATCAATGTTTCGCAACAGGAGTTCGAAACCAACACTCGAGGAATAGTAGTATTTCGTCTGACAATTTGCTTGAAAAGTACTGGAAACGACGAGTAGCATTAGAGCATGTGTCGTTCATTGATATATTAGAACGATTTAAATACGTCAAGAAGACGAAAAATCGTTGTTTGCCTGTAGAACGAATTTCGTACACGAGATTGAGATCACCAAAGATACTAGTCATATGCGGCAAAGAAATTCCGGATATCACAAGCCATCACGAACCTGAATTACTCGACTTCTACTATTTATCGCTACTGATACTGTTTAAACCTCACCTGCTGTCGACATTACTTGATGAAAACAGGTCAGCATTGGCAGGATACCGTGCATTTTAACCACACGGCGATGGCGCCGCGGTTCGAAGCATGCAACAGTTTGAGGAACAGTGACAGGATTATTATCGAGCTCAACAATCAGGAAAGGAAGACGACGATTCCACTGAGGAGCAGTTACTAAGAACAAGAGCACCGGCCACTAGCCCGTGGGTGCCTGATGCCACTGATCACCGACGGAATTATGAAGAAGCCATAGATGAAAGTATTCCGAATGATTTTATTGACGTGACAACTGTCATCGCCCCAGATATTTCTACACAGAAGCTCTCTGACGACGCAAAGATAACCGTCCGAGACGTTGTAAACTTGGAAAATGCAATTGAGGAAGCGGGCCGATCTTACCGCAATGTTCCGACTAGTGTTTGTATTAGGTTAAATTTTGCTTTGGAATCATACACAGTACGCATAGTGGCGTCGCGTTCCAGTGCAGATGGAGAGGAATGTATTGGTACGCACAATTTCGTTACACGGTTTCGAGTAGTACCTACGCGGCTGGAACGATAGCGTGAATGCTTCGGCCCGGTACCTTATCAACCCTCAAATGGACTACCTCGCCGGACACCAATACCATTGCCTGAATTCCCAGACATTGCTATAGTATCTGAAGCATTTCAACTAAACTTTTGGCAGCACGTTGCATTTGAAATTGCTGCCCGCAATCTACGTTTTGCATATTCCCAGGATATCGCTGACGCGCTATCAGAACCTCTGCTTCCAGCCCAATGTAGTTACTCTCCCTGCGACATTAAAGACCAGTTAATTGGCAATTTGGGAGGTGAGGCTGGAATTGAGAAATCGACAGCTGTGGAAGCGCTGTTAGTGTTTGCGAGCAAGTGGGGGCGAGCTGGAAGTGTAAAGACTCTAACATTCACAGGTGTGGCGGCCATTAATATTAAAGGACGAACTATGCATAGTGCTCGGAAGTTGAACCTGAATGGAGCTGAACCAAACACGACGCCGACAATTGAGATGAAAGCACGATTTGGCCGCGTAGTACTTGTTATCACCGACGAAATTTCAATCACGGATCAAGGATTACTAGGCGGAACGGATGCAGTATCACGCTCAATGTCGTTGACGCCAGGAAAGTTCATGGGAGGGAAACACGTCATGCTTATTGGAGATCTATTGCAGTTGCCTCCAGTCGCAGGCTCTCCGTGTGCGTTGTATTTACCCTTTATACATTTATTGCGCCCTCGCTTACCAATCTAACTAATCATTTTCAGGTTTTCAACAGCCACCCCCGCATGCTAATCGACAGACAAAAACGGGATATGCTCTTTATGCCGCTATCAACTTCGTTGTATTTCTCACAATGAGTATGAGAGCGAGACTCGAAATGGAGTACACAGAAATTTTGGATGACTTGCGCTGGGGGCGTCTATCGGATTTACAACTGGAAACGCTAAACACTCGAGCTCAAACATCCAATACTCGAGACGGTCCTGTCACACAGGGTCAAGAAATTACTTATCGCCCCGTTGTTGTTTGCACCAACAAACTACGTTGCGCGATAGATCACGAAATGACCTTCCGCATTGCGGACGCTCGTAAACACCATATCTATGAATGTTTAGTAGTATCGTCAGCACGGTCCAAGGTGATCGTTGAGCACCTCGCAAATGTCAACGACAATCTCACAGACCGTTTTCCGATCAAGCTACTTTTTTACATAGGAATGCCAGTAATGATGACACATAAACATCCCGACTTGCTCGAAGCTGATGCTGTAGCAAATGGGGTCATTGTAACGCTAGTGGGTACATATCCGGCAACCAGTGAGTTGCCAGAAGTAGTGTATGAGGCGTCTGGCGTCGTCATCCACAAACTGCTGGAGTTGCCGGCCCTGCTTCTCATCAGACTTCATAGCATCCAAACCACCCTTGTCGAAGGGTTTCCAGAGGGTGTGATCGGACTACCACCGCTCCATACAAGTGTGCGACTCGGGAAAATTCCCAATCTATCGCAGGCATCCATCACCGTACCCAGTTTGCTGTCGTACCTGCATTTGCACGTACAACGGAAAAGCTCCAAGGCCAGACCTGTCACGACGGAATTGTTGTGACCCCGTTGGATCGCCGCCGCGCGGTGCCCTGCCAAACACTATACGTCGCATTGTCACGTGCGGTTGGTCTTGCAGGACTGACACTAACTGAACCAATTACTCGACACTACCATGAGCAATTTAAGCCGACCGAGGCAATTGCAAGTGAGATGGAACGCCTCATCAACCTCATAGTATTACCACCATACACATCGGCTGAGGAAACAAGCGCTTTTCATGCGTGGAAAGCCCGTCAACATCTTTAATGGACCACGGTTGATCATACGTCCGTACGGTTAAGCTTCAAGCTAGAGACGTGAAGATACAAGATTTGGACTACAGCAGCGTAACGTTGGGCACCACCTCAGTAAATTTAGACGTCAGCACCGTAGCAATAGACCAACCACTTCCTATATATTACGCCATCCTTTCAGTAACAGAGATATCGTCTATTGATGCGGTGTTGTTGCAGTTCTCTCAGCTTACGCTTCATTTATCGTTTTGCATTGTTGATATTTTTATCTTCTTTTGAAGTTCTACTTTGAGGTGTCCGCAAACGGTGCCATAACAGGGGTTTAGTATCGCGAAGCAATACCTGTTGTACATCCTGCGTCAACACGCTGTTACGATAGTGATTTAATATCTCCCAGGCAATTCGGTTCCAGTGCCATACACTTGGATATTGTTACCACTGAATATTTGTATTTGTTAGATACAAATAGATGACGGGCAACACCCGACGGATACGTGACCATCCGCCTAAGGTGTTAATATGGTCAAATAGATCAAAATGCATGAAACTCACAACTTCACGCTTACGTTGGTACAATAGAGGTAATATGTGTATATGTCTGGATCGATCATCACCATGTTTGATAGACGCCAGCTCTCGGCTTGAGTTGACGCGTAAGCTGTGAACAGATCCTTTACTACGTCGTCGGATAACGGGCGCTAAGTACATCGGTTAAGCTGTTGCGAATGGTGTTCGTTCCGACACGAAAAAAAAACACCATATAAACTCGTCTGAGGTAGCGCATCATCTGCCACTTCGTCCTCGCAAGCCTCTCGATTGGCTCCCACTCCTCATCCACAATGTTCGCGTCGTCCACAACCTCGACGGTAGCTTCCTATATTGCCTGCACGACATCCTCTACAATCCAGCCTCGCGACGATGCGTCCTCACATTCGTAGCGTCCTTGATATAGCAAAGCGCTGTAAATTCGAATACGGTGGTGCTTGCCTAGTTTTGTTTGCTGGTCGCACAGCTCTCTCCAAAATGCTGCAACTAGCACGTCACGGATTCTGGCTTTTCCGCATCCGGGCAAACCACTCAGTATCATCAAATACCTTTTAGTCTCCCGTGTGTCCTTAAGAGCGTCAGCAATAATGCATTGCACTGCCCATGACCACCGGTCCATAGTTATTTGGCAATTGATTCTGCTTGGATTTTTTTTCGGAATCGACGTTGGCAGACGAGATTTTATATTGTCGACATAATGAGTCCATTAAAACGTTTTATCATATCTTTACCGCATCTATTATTAGATATTGTTACGCCAACTAGTGAATACGTCGTGTTGTTCTCACGTGGGACTCATAAACGCACTCGGGGGACACTGAAGGCACGATAGAGAGACCATGGCTCGGAATGAGACTGCAAGGACCAAGTGCATGAAAGACATATCGCGGGGGAAACGCAAGCGCGGAATCTCAATCCGCAAAGAGGCGACAAGTAATCGGTGTGCTGGATACATTTTCGTATACTATATTTACTATAGTAGAAATTTAACGAACTCACAAACAATTTGTACAGACCGTGCTTGGCCAAAGCGAACGCTTTCCCTGACAACAAGTCTGCCTCCACGTCCGTAGTCGCGAAGGAAGCTCAAATGCTCGTGCAGGCTTTGCTTTAGCAAAATAGCAGCGACAGTGAGTGCTGTTTTGTTCCTCAAAAGGATGAGCACCCAGACCTTACTGTCGACCCTGGGTTTTCCAAGCCTGAACTGCCTCAGGCATGTCTTGACTTGAAGCTCAC
Organism: Phytophthora foliorum; assembly: GCA_024679135.1. Taxonomy (NCBI): domain Eukaryota; phylum Oomycota; class Peronosporomycetes; order Peronosporales; family Peronosporaceae; genus Phytophthora; species Phytophthora foliorum. The sequence continues at coordinate 6,785 of JAHWLE010001358.1, forward strand.
GCTAAAGCGAGACAAGAATGGTCACCGCCAATATGGACGGCGCTTAAGATCCGAGCCATTCAAGCTCTCACGTTTCCAGAAAAGTTTGATGACGGCTTTATACCGAGCAGCCAGAAACGACGGTAGATCTATTGACTATGACCGGGTGTCTAACAGTCAACACTCCAGCACGTGTAACGGTGATGCAGAGGCGCTGAGGGCTACGGAGGAACCTCTGCTTCGTGAAATGCAGGTTGTATTGATGGAGCAACGTTTAATTGAAGCTGGCGATTTAACTCAGGCGAAAGATGAAGGGGAAGAAGAGCTGGCACGATGCCAGTTGCTACGTCAGCAGGAAAGAGCAGAAATGCAAGCCACAATCCTGAAATTGGAACATCATGGAGTCACTGTAGATTCACTCCTGGCTAAGATTCGGACTGATTTGGCGTCTATTCAATATGAAAATTCATGGCTGAAACTCGAGAACTCGGTATACCAGTCCAATGCCGAGAAACGGCACAAACCAAATGAGCTACGTGCTCTCGAGAAATCTCTGAAAAACCAATCAAAGGACCAAAACCGCACCCAACTCAGGTTGAATGTTTTGTCGGAGATGCTGAAAGCACAGCAACTAGAACTAGATGCAGAGAGAGCGGTGCTAACGAAACAAGCTGCGGGACTGCGAGACGACGGCTTCCGTTTAGAAGCGCAAAAAACGCAAAACGAAAAAATGGCGCGTTGCATTCAGATAATGCTCGACGAAATGCGCGGCAAGTACCACGTCGAACAGTACGTGTGGCGTAAGGAGTATGGTGCAATTGTGGAGGAGCTGAATCGCACAATATGTGCCCATCGGGATCAGGTCGAATTTAACGGATATTCGGAACCTATAGAGAAGTGGCGAGACATACCGTACCAGGTTGGCCAAGAACGAAGGGAGGCATTGGAGGAACGCAACGTGATGCATTTTCGTGAGGCGAAATTCCAGACAGCACTGGACGAATCCCAGGCCTGAATTGTCGCGTTGGAAAAGGAAAACTCAGATTTAGAGCTGAAACTCACTTCGTACCGTGTGTGCTGAATCACCGAGAAGCGAATTAAGACGTTTGCGCAATGGCACGCGACGCAGACAGATGGTATGCTCGGCTGCCCTCATCTCATTTGTTATTTTGACTGATTAACAAGGGTTTATTAAAATCGCTGTGCAGGTCCTATTAGTAGTCGAAAGCAGCAGCGTGAGTTTGCTGTGCGAACGATGCAGAGGTATGATCACGCTGAAGAATATACGTTCAACGAGGAGCTGCAGCGGTTTGCGCACGATCGGCATGAATTGTGCCACGACGAAGATGGATTTCACGTCTTGAATATCGAGCATCGAGCATTGCAGACACAGGGCTCGGTAAAAAAATTGTTATTGTCAATTAGTCCTTATTGTACGATCACAATATGGATTGTTGCGACCCTCGCAATCTCCACTACTTATTGACCATTTATTGACCAGGAAGCATGATCTATCTACTCCACGCTATCGCACTCTTTATCGGTATCGACATTGATTCCTTTTCCATCCTGAACGGCCTTCGTCGTGACCTCATTGGTCACGAGATCCCAGTTCATCCGGAGAAACAGGATCGCTTCTAGGGTTTCTGCACTCATGCTCTTACGTAAGTACCCGAGTGTGCTTTTCATTGACGAAAACAGTCGCTCAACTTCAATCAATGTAGCCGGAACCCAGGACAGATTGATGTACTTCGATTTGTCTTCCTCACGGGCTTTCGCTCTTGCGACTATTGCAGCTTTGACCTCTGCGGGCGTTCTCCTTGTCTTGGTTGGCGTATTTGACACCACTTCAGTGGAGATACCAGGAGACACAGTCATCTTCGCAGGAGTTTTGCTCCTCTTCTTCTTCGCAGTTGTAGCCCGACTCTGAAGGGTTATGGTGCGCTTTCGTTTTGCCGGTGGAGGAGTCTGCCGCTCGGGAAATCCCAGGGGGCGCGTCACAGAATGAGCCTCTTCAGCAGTCAAATCATGTTCACAAACTTGCATAATATTAACGCTGGCGGCTTCAAACTCTGTCGACTCTACAATCTCAGCATCGGCTTTCGCGATATCCCAGCTCAGGAAAATCAACCAGTACTTCATCGAAAATGTCGCGAGCTGCGACTAGCGTGAGATCTTCACTTTGTAGACGCTTTGTAGCCAGCTCAATTACAGCCGACGGACGACGTCTTCATAACCAGAATGCTTCAGGGATAAGTGGCTGATCAGATTCGTGTACCCAGCCTTCTTGGACTGCTTTATGAACGTGTTGCACCCCTTGCAGATACGGCCGACTACTGTAGTGTCCCTGAACATCACGGAGACGGCTACTTTGGACTCCAGACGAGGCACTTGGGAGGAGAACGTGGACTGAGCGGCCATTCTGTCGGGTTGAAAGAAGGAAAGACCCGCGAGAGTGGAGACCGGGGAGGTTTGAGTTCGAGCCTGAGAGAGATGATTTGGAAATGAAGAAGGGATCGCCCTCGACCTCTTCAAAACACTCAGAGGTCTCTTGCGTCGACGAAAAGCTCTCCTGCCTCCGGCGGGGAGGTTTGATGTTCTCACCTATGCCGATGAACGCTGGATAGATCTCCGAGGACGACTTCAAGGTACAGGATACAATAAGATCTTATCATTGCAATATATTGATAGGGATATTGGTATTGTGACAATATTGATTGGAAGGGCTTCCGCGATAACAATCCCTAAACAATGATTATTGTCCGAGCCCTGTTGCAGACATGATATACTCACATTCAATCACAGCTCGAGGCATTGCAACAGCTTATCGACAAATGCTAAGATAGAATTAGTTGTATGGCACTCGAATGAATATGTATATACTAATAATTTTGAACTGTCATTTCTGAACAGACTAATACGAGCGCGATAAAAGCGTGCAAACGTGTATCGCCGTTCGCATGTTGTGATCTGAGAGAACCTCGTGCGCGAAGAGACTCGACAGAGCTCAAGCAGGAGCTACTGGTTTTAGTCTAATACACGTCGGCTCTCAATGAGGCGACTCCGTAGTAGTTTCCATTTGAATATCCAGTTGTGGGGGTGTTAGCGACACTAATCAATTTACAAGGCGATCGTATTCGTAGCGGCACGGGAAAAATGTATAACAGAAAAATTGCTACACGTATGATATTGTGGCTTTCAACTTTTTTGCCGCCTGTTTTAGCTCCGCATCTTTGAGGGGTCCGATTTACAAATCGGGCCTTCAATAAGGATAGGCCAGCTTATCTTGGAGCAGTCGCTCCAGCTCCGGTATGCCCTAGACAGCGGACCTCAGCCTGCTCAGCAAAAGAGAAAAATGGCAGCAGCTTTGAGCGATAAACTTCAATTTCAGCCGGCACAGCCTCTCGTGCGGCTTTCGAAATGACCTTTCGGCTCAGGTTGAGGTCAAAATTGAGCACTCTGCATATTGTGGGCGTCGAAATCGTTGTAATGGTAGGGTAGTTCTTGGTAACATACTCTCGCAACTCCTCAATGTAGAATGTCGGGTGGGATTGTACGTAGCCTTCTACTGCGGCTAAAACGGCGGGTGGCCAGCGCATATTTGTTTGTCGTGACTGGTGCTCGTTGACATGTATCACCTCCAAACTAGAGGAACAGTATCATACTAGAGGAATAGTATCAGTTGAGACGGGTACTAATTCCCACGAGTATTTCGTGAACATTCACGCAACATTTCATTGAAAAATCGTCGCACTTAGCGAGGTGGGGTACAACACAGTTACATTCGTTTAAATTATAAACCCAACAGAGGTATCGATTACCACAGTAATTTATGTACTTGCAGCACTAGAAGTTTGTATGAAACCTCCTGAAAAATGTACACAGTTACTGATACGTACTACCAGGTCTTCCATTTACTGAAAATGGGACCAACGGATCGCTTCTTAAGTCTGAAAATAAATTTCAGATAATAGAGTCGCCCTAATTCATCGTTCTACCTGTCAGAATTAATGCCTACAAAGCAACCTACATGCACTCTTCCTCCACTGTACTCGGGTTTAAAGTATACTTATATAAGTAATATTTTAATAGCAAGTAGTGAAAGCACCTAACGTCGAAGCCGGTTGTGGTGACAAACGCTCTGTCATTTTCAGTAGATCGCCTCCCATGCCGTTCCATACCGTAAAAATTCCAACGGATCTGACCGCAGTCCAACTCGTACCGGTACTGGTTGTACCCTAAAATTGGTACACTGGAGAGTTGGTGGTAGTGATCCTCACAAACAATCCCCCCGCCCCCTCACCTAGCAGAAACCAGCGACAGCAGCGGCAGGCACGACCGAGACCACGGAAGTCGAGAGGATGGCGGGGCACCGACATGCCTATCTGTCGGTGAAGGCGGTTCATGCGGACACGGCCGCGCAGCTTGGAGAGTCACGGGCGCGCTGGCGGTCGCTGCGTGGTGCTCACGACCTGCAGCACGTGGAACGAGTTCACGAAGGCTCATGAGCGACGACGGCGGCGTCTACAGCTACAGATGCGGCGGCGAGCGAGCGCCACAACGATGGCAGGTTCATGCACCACGACGCCAGCTCCTACGACGACCATGCAGACGACCGAGACGCCGACAAACAAGACGTCCATTGCGACGACCGAGACGCCAACGGCTACAACTGCTGCGAGAACTGCGACTCCTGGTGCGCTGACGGCGGACCCTACTGCGACAGCGACGCCTACAGTTGCGGTGGCGAGTTCGACAGCCGCTTTGTGTGCCTTCACGACGTCTACTGCGCTGGACCCGTCGGCGCCCAATTCCGTATACGCCACAGCGGCACAATGAGCGCCAATAGCACGGACACCACGGTAAATATTTATTCTTTATCTGCCTCTCCAAGTTTATGCCTCCCTCTAACTTGATGTTGTAGCTCTGTGTATAATATACCTAGTGCGAAGAAATGAATGTCGAGTTCGACCCCAGGTTTTTGTTGATTCTTCTTATTTGGTGATACTGCTAATGGTGAACGAAGCTGTGATGCTTGATTGACCCCGTTCCTCGTTAGTATATTGTGCAATGTATTGGTCAACTCTGCGCAGGTTTCAGGCGAATGAAAACTGGCAAGGCAGAAGGCGGCGTAGGGTCAACTACATCGCCACGCTCAACTCGATCGTGGAACTGTGTGATGTGGCCGTCAAGTCTTCCCAGCTTTTGCATCTGTCGAAGTGCCTTCAATGCTGCGCCTGCTGCGACGGCTGAAGAGCCATGCGACTTCAAGAAGGCTAGCGCATTCTCCTGCGC
>JAHWLE010001359.1:309-12057 GCA_024679135.1 Phytophthora foliorum
TTACGGCATACCATTGGTCAAAACCCTGCAACTAGTAATCGACCACCACTCTTCATACGGCCTTTTTCTGCATTTCATTTTGGCCAAAAACGGCGATGCAGAAAAAAGGCTGGTTCTCGAGACACGGGCCGCTGCGTAATCTGTCAAGGGACACATGTCGCCCCGCATTGGACGATGCTTATTTTCGGACATGTCTGCGATAGCCGATATGCCGCGGCGAAACGTGGAGGGGAATGTGCGACGCCCATCATACAGTCACTCGTGCCAATCTCGCTAGACCTGCTTACTATCATACTATACGTTCCGGCAGGGACTGCATGTCCGACCGCTCGCTGTGCCACTGTCAGGATTCACGGCCGGCGCAATCCTCGCCCCCATTCATTCTAGCGACTCACGGGCGACTTTCGCTCATGCCTGCCGCACATGAAGCCCGAGGCTGTATGCCGGCGGTCACCTCCGCCGAGTCCTGTTGACAACCAGTCAGTCAGCCCCGCGTCGTTGTTCGCAAACACCCTTTATCGTTTCGCCCGCAATGCCTCGGCTCCGGACCTTCTCGTCGCGGGATTTTCTCTTTGCGCCATCGCCAGTATCCTCGATGATGGCAGCGGCGGTAATATCGCCGGCTTGGTACATGTATCCATCCTCCGCTGGCGCTTTTTGCAACTCCACGATGGTGGATAGCGCTGCATACAGTGTTCGTCTTCTCTCAAGCCTCTCTACCAGCTCTGCCGCGCGGTTGAAGTGTCCGCAGGATTTCCCGGGGACATTGGTGTGATTACTCCGACGGCTCCATCGGGAGTCAACCCGAACAAATCGGCGTCGATCTTGAAAAGCCACCCCCAACTTGTGCAGGCTACGTCGGCACTGCCGATCGGTCATATCCTTCATCACTCGAGCACCGCACCACCCAAATCGGTAGTACCTCGCGTTCGCCATGCCACAGCCCAGACCAATGCCCGCTTCAGCAAGCGCGACGTGCGCTACGAGATAGTACCCGACCTCGCAGACCAGCTGGCAGCTCCTTCGACGAGTACATGTATTAATACTAATACTGGGAATACCTTTAGGTATGGACAGACCTCAACGGATTAATTCCACGGTACTGCGGAACTCGCTTTTTGTTATTTCGCTCAACATTCGTACAACATACAACCGGTACATTTGGCCGGTGCGACCAAGCTGCGGGTGCTGCAGCAAACTGCAGTTAAAAAAAAAAGTAACGTATTGCAAACTGCAGCACCCGTACAGCTTGGTCGCACCGGCCAAATGTATCGAGGTGCTGGTCATTGCCACGTGGAATTCGGATCAAAGCTCGTTCGATGCAGCGCACACGAACAACCCGTGACCAACCTAGACAAACAACTAGGATAACTACACCAGCAAGATTGGTGCGGGACAACTTGATGATGATTTACACTCTCAAACTCGCAGTTACATGCAAAGACACAGCTACTACCGCATCTTAAATGCGATGGCTGATTGAATCGCTCTGCTCTCAGGTTGCTGCAAGGGAATCGAAAACCAAGTAGCAACAAATGAATACGCTTTGGTTGGGTCTCGTTTCCACTACTTTACGTTATTAGAACGTACTTGTTTAGCTCATTGTCTGGATCCCGTTTGATCGACCGAATTCGCAATGAGGTTGAGTACATGCACTTGCTATCGTTGATATATTTGTGGGACGGTTTACTGCTACATGTACCATGGTAGCAACTCGGAGTTAATCGTGTTAGGCAACCTGCTACAGACGAAGGAGTATGATGTTAAGCACGTCAGCACGAATATCTTGTTCACTACGATTTTGACAGATTTCCAAGCTGACTTGAAATTATTGGACTGTACATACATGTCCTCGCATGCTTCAATTCGGTACATTAATGTATGTACGATGCATATTGCCGCACATGTGAGTATCTCGGAGTCTAATTGCTAGCTGCCCATTAAAAAATATCCCTGGTGTAGTTAGCCGATTATGTGGATTCCTCAATTTGCAACTACTACTTTCGAAGTACGTAAGTACTAAATCGATAACTACGTGGTAAATCACACCTGTTCAAATGCGTGAGATGAAGCCGAAATAAATAAGCTCGGATTTTGTTTTAACTATGTAGTCCCTTGTCATGAAGCAAACAAACGTTGGAATAAAGATCCAATTTGTAGCAGAACAAAACGCTATCCACGGAATTAGAATCCGCGATGGGCATTCATTGTTCAGTGTAAACTCTTCGTTAGTGCAATTGGTAAATTCATCAATATATACGTCCCTTGTCCGGAAACTGGATCTCAAGCGACATTTACCCAAATTCGTGAGCATTGTTGGGGCGAGATTGGCGAATTTGATGAGACCCTTCAGCACTTAAGCATGATGTATCAGTCACCTGGAATAAAAAGCTCAATGAACTGGGAGTATATGAAAATTGGGTTCATTATTCATTTGTAGACACGATGCCTGGATATTTCCCAGACATCAGTAGCCGAACGGTAGTTTTTGAGTTTATCGAAGCTGTTTTAGGCTCATCTTTTGCTGATGAAACATTTGCTGATGATAACGAAGGTGACCCTGTTTCTGTTTAAAGCTGCATCGAGTATCTTGGGTATATTGGGTAGGACCACATCGGCGAGAATAGTTGGTCTATTCAAGGAGCTTTGGCGTACAAATGCCTCACTGACGATATTTTCGCTTGGTGTCGACTGTAAATTCGTGGAAGAGTCTCAACGTTCTGTCTGCTGTGTGTAACGAAGATCATGAGTGGAGTTCGTCGAATTCTCGAGTTTGTCGTGTTCACATGGGAGCTGGCACAAGTGGAACTTCATGGTCGAGTCAGTGTCGAACACATTCGGAAACTGCGGATGTTTCTCGATAATACAAGTTTCACGAAGGCAGCAGTAGCCTGCGTAGTGTTTCCAATCCCGAGTGTAATCACGTTAGCCGCCTTGGAGGCTATCCCGCTGGCGTCGCCAAAAGCAGGAACTTTTGCCAACTTCGCGTTTTGGATTCGTCACGTGACGACTTTAGCCGTGATTGCACCCGGCATCCTGTCAATCTTCCAAACCCCACTTCCTGAGCTGAATATTAAGAGAAGAACAGTGATGATACTAGGCATCGTCGGGTCCATTGGTTCGGGAGGCTTTGCTTTCGTGGTTTCCCTTGTTGTCGGCTTTTCGGTTCCTTTCACGCTACTCGTCAGTGCGCTAGCGTGGTTGCTAGCGGTGATACCGCCATTGATATCCATTTATTTATCTCGACTTCGACACAATCCAGCGCTCCTTAGAAGATTCATTCGCTGTTGGTTTATTGTGGTTTGGCTCGCGGTATCGGTAGTACTCTACCCCACCTACGTCTTCGGTTTCCATCGGTTGGACAGGTAATCTACGTTGCTTTGCTACCTGTCCTTAAGATCACGGGCAGAAATGTCATCAGCTGGCTCATTGGAGACCGGTACGACGTGAAGCCTGAAATCGTGATTTCAACATTGAGGTATTCAGTGCTCTTTACATGTCTGTCGCGTTGCAGAATTCTGCAAAACTACCGACCACTCTCGCTGTGATAGCGGTGGATGTAGTCCAGTCTAAAGTGGTCATTAATGATATCGACAAGATGATGAGAGGCATCAACCAGATCTTTATTTCGACTGGAACACACCGCTCCAGCAGCTTTCGCCACGTAGTTTTCAATCAAAAAGACAAAAACCCGGCGGAGAACTCACCTGAGCAATCTAGTGCACTATCAAATGAGTTACTGGCCGGTAAAATCAAGCCATTTACTGCAGGTATCATTAACGGTCCTTCTCAAGCTTTGATCAAGCCTTCGATGCTTAATTCAAACGTGGCGCGGGTCCATCCAACCTCAGGTCCATCAATATCCACCATGGAGGACGACAGAACTAGGGCAGAGGTGGTGGAAAGCCGGGCAGCCAAAGCAGCTACTGAAAAAGCAGTTCCAGTTAGGATCACACCGGTGAAATCACCACCCAACCACTTATCCCCGAAAGACCAGAAACATGTGGCAGTTAGATCAGCTCAAGCTCTGTTTACGGCTGAATTTGTTCTCCTGGTCAAGTCAGCAATCTACGGTAAGTTGAAATACTCGATTTGAATCCCCAAGGGTTATTACTAACTCAGGTCATTGTTTAGCGGCCTTCATGGTGTTCGCGTACAACTTGGGACATCGAGAATATTACAGCCGACTCGACTCCATCACGTCCAGAAACCTGAATAACACCATTCTCAACGTCACGGTATATTGGTTGCTGAAGTCGCTGTCGTTCTACTTCCTCTGGCTGAAAATGATCTCAACAAGCGCTTTCAATCGCAGATAACTTTGTCGAATCAGCTGCTTTTTGCAAGTGGATTGGACAAAACTAAATATGGCGATATTCTGCTTTCAGATCATACAAACTTGGTGTCACAAATCCGTCAGGGTCCACCACCATTCGTTTCTGAAGACGCCGCCTCGTGCTGCTCACTTTTTCAATTTCCGCCACGACCACGGCATCCCTCCGAAGACCTTATCAACACCATGCCATTGAACCTGACGGATGACGAACGCCGCGAGATCATCGACGAGATGCTGGAGCGCATTATTGACGGCGTACTGCCCCGGGGACTGCAGTCAGAGCTGGCACGGCGTTGGAGAGTCGATCGGGCCACAATGTTCAACCTGTGGCACTCGTAGCAAACTAAAAGAGCTACAACAGGTGCAAAAGATGCCTGGAACAGTATGATCAAGCAAAGGAGCGGGCGGAAGAGCTTGGATCGTGCTGAGGTATGTGCGAAGCTCAAGGCGGTTCCTGTGGCTGAGCGGCAGGTTGCACGGCAGATTGCAGCAAGCGCAGGCCTCTCGCGCTACATGGTGTCTGCACTGCAGAAGGAAGGAGTCATATCACGTCGCTCGAGCCGCATAAAACCGGCGTTGACAGAAAAGAACAAGATGCAGCGACTTGAGTGTGTCCTATCCCACGTGGACGAGACGTGTATGATGTTTGAGCCCATGCTAAATGTCATCCACGTTGATGAAAAGTGGTTCAATGCTGAAAAAAATAAACGGAGCTACTTGGTGTTCGAAGACGAGAAACTCCGGCCGAGGTTCTTCAAGAGCAAGCGCTTCATCCCAAAGCGGTGTTCCTGGCCGCGTTTGCCCGCCCGAGGTGAGAACGTCATGCTGGTTGCAATACTAAATATTCACTGACTGCTTATGACCTGTGAGTTTTGATACTTGTAGCGTGTTGTTCTTCAGTCCCTCAACGTCTTAATTAATCCCCGCTTAATTCGATTGTGCTATGTTTGATCGCTATTTCTAGGATTAGCATCCCATCATCCGTCATATTGACTTGTTGAGATCATTTTCAGCCAGAGGAAGTATATAACGCCTCCAGCAACGAAGGGGCAGCACATCTGCACCACGTTGTGGGACACGGGCGTCTACCTGTGCACCACGTACGGCGGCGTCGCCACGAGTCCTGAGAAGGCGGCTATGGTGCAGGCGCTGCACTGCACGACGTATTTCCGAGGCCAGCTGGGGCTCGTCTGGAGAGGGCGACGGCTACACGTCGACACTGCACCGATGAGAGGACCGCTGTGTCACAGATACATAGACGTCGAGGCTGGAGCACATGACAAGTTTTGTACGGAATGGCTTCCGTACGTGGTTCTGTCGGAGATAAGGTTATACTCCAAACATGGGGAGTTTGTCAACCCGAACACCAGGTTCCGGGCTATATGCCGCCGAGGCCACATGCTGAAGGACATCCTACATCGGGCCTGCCCGCCGAAGGGTGGGCTTTTGGTCACTGCCCTCAGCCGCAGAGTCACTACGGCGGTGCGACGACAAGTTGGCTGCCTAATGCAACTACTGCTCCTGAACTTCCCACAGCTACTCTGGCCGGGTGACCACTGGGGCACCGTCAGATACTCCACCACGGCCGATGGGCACACCCCAATCCGCCGGCAGCTGACCAAGGACCTACACTTCACGGGCGGGCCGGTGGAATCTAAGCGGCCGGCCGAACCTCGGCTGATCGGTGGAGAATGGCGCACTTTGACGACCACACCGACGTCACCAAAGCTTACCACGTCGCCTGTCTGAAAAATCGGCTCCGCCAAGGTCATCTGGACGTCACACGAGACTTCGTGACGCCGCTCCTCCCTACAACCACGAAACGACTAAGTGATGTTCTTTGCCTGGGGTTGGGAGCGACCTGGGCAGGACAGGAAGGCAACCCATCTCGGGCCGGCCACTGCTACTTAGTGGTGATTGCCGGCAGCTCTGGCGACAACCTGAAGAGACAAAGCAGCGGCACGCTGGTGGTGAAGATTCACCCCCGGACGGGCACCTACGCACTTCAATATGTGGCCAGTACACAGTAGTCGGGGCGGGCATGACACTGCTCCGGGCTATACAACTGGGCCTACTAAAGGGCCTCAGACGGTGCCTGACCCGCCACTGGGGGGCCAGTCCATTTGATGGGAGATAATGCGGACGTTCTCAGACAACAGTCAAATCGGACCTCCCCCCGGTCCTCGCACCTCAAGGGCTCTTACAGGAAATCCAGACGGGTGGCAGATGCAGTAGCGGTCGTCAGCTGGACCATGCAGCTCAGAGAGTTCAATCGGACCGCACAGGAATTGGCGCGTTTGGCGCAGACGACAGGGCGTGGCATGGAGTGGAATGCCAGCGAAATGCCGAAGGCCGGTTCCAGGTGGGCAGGCATCATGGACTATGTGGAACAGGACGTGGAGCAGTGGCTGCAGACGAAAGAAAAAAACGACCTTCTACGGGGTCGCAGAGGACACGGTATAACTCTTAGGGAGGGCCGACACCCTGCTGGAGGCAAACGGTCAGTCAAACACTCCCTGATAGCATTACTGGCATCAGAGGAGAATGGGCATTAGGTGGCGTTTGCTTAGGTTAAATGACATTAATGTACCTCACTTCAAATTCAAATTCAGAGGAAGTATATAATGTGCATTATCATTAGCCACAAATTGGGAATGTCTGCGATTGATCTAGTGGCGTTTGTGCTGATTCATCAGTGGGAAGCAATATTTAGCAAACTGCTTACGTGGGTGGTCTATACGACGCTTACCTCGCTCAAACACTCAGGTATGCTTTCGTTTACTCTTGTCAGATGGGTAAAGAGGGGAAGAACTGATCTTTTTTTTAAATAATCAGGTCCAGATTTCACATTCACGTTTCCTTGGTTGGACCAGGCAACATGAACTTCCACACGGCGCCAATTCCTATCACAATACATGAATACGTAAACTACTTCGGATTGCGTGCCGAGCTCTGGCCGCCCGCAACCTCCTGGGACTCGAAGACGCCGTCGACCTGTCCGTGGCCCCATTTTCCAGAAAACCGAAGGTCTGAAATCGGGGATTCTTCAAGAAATTGTTTGCTATGAAGCCGGATGAACCAGCGGACGCCTACCAGAACCTAACAAATCATCCGACATAGTTGCAGCAGATAAGTCGCGTCTTTTCGTCGAGTACGTCGACATAAGGCAAAATTCCTCTACCATAAATTACAGTTCAGCAGCTACTCTGGTCGAATCAGATTATCCCTCGACTGCACCAAGCACTAACCGTTTGCCGTCTGTACAACTGTACCCAGACACTTTCAATCGGACAGAAGCGGCACAAAATCTTTCCACATTCCCCCTTCTTCTTGTAGCTCGGCATTCCGCTTCCAGCCCGCTCTCGCGCGAGATAACCGAAGATGAGAGCTGCTTGTTGCTCCTGTGCGAGGCGTACATGCAGCACAACGAGAAGTTGTCCGAGGCTCGCCGCGATGTCCACAAGATGCTGGTGGAGGAGGCATGGCGCATCGCGATGCGCACGCGACATTACATGACCTCACAGTGCCTGGGCTCGCCGTGCGAGTCGGCGTGGATGAACCTATACAAGAATGGTCATGACATCAACTTTTTGAACTCCACGAGTCTAACCAGGTACGCTGTGGTTGACATGTACACGAAGCCTACGTACGATCTCTTGACTAACGTCTGTTTGCGTGCATGCAGGGCGGCGTTTCATCAACTACTCCGCAGATTCGCGCTCTTCTACTACCTTCCGCCTCCAGCGTCCAAGGGCCGACCCGCGAAGCTGCGCTATCACCACCAGGTTCTGGGGCTCATTCTGTGTTTCTATGTAGGCTCTATGGAGAACAGCACCTTGTGCATGGTGTTTGGAGTGCCCCCTAGTACTCTGTCACGAACGCCAAGAAGGGCTGAGGAGGCTCGATCCGAGGCTCTGAACGGGTACGCTCCTGCGCGCATCTCCTGGCCGACGTCTTCACACCAGGCCGCTCTGGTCAAGCTGGTCAATGCGCGCGAGTCGCTGTTGAAGTACACATTCGGCTTTATCGATGGCAAAAACCTCCGCGTACGTGTACATGTTAGGTGTATTGCTTTCTGTACATGTACACGTTCTAACTGCAATGTGGTTGTGAGATGTAGATCCAGCAGCCATCGAATGCAGACATGCAGAACGCCATGTACAACGGTTGGCTGCACTCGGTGTTCGTCACCGGCACCATTTGTTTTGCTGCGGATGGTGCATCATCTGGTGCAATCATAACTGCCCGGGTTCCTGGAACGACTCGGACACCTCGCTGGAGTTCCGATTGAAGCTCACGGACCCGCGGTTCTGTACAGATGGGTGTATGAACGTCGTGTCCGATTCTGCGTTTCCATGTTCTGTGGCCATGACTGGCCGAATCCTTACCCCACTCAAGGACGGAGACCTGGAGCGCATTCTGCCGTCGTTGCGCAGTTCGGCGCGCATGCTGCACAACGCGATCACTTCGGTGCGGCAGGCCGCTGAGTGGGGAATAGGTAGTATTCAAAAGGTGTGGAGCCGCCTGAATCTTCCTCTTCCCTACGACCCGAAGCTACGAGGCCTGCAGTTGAACAATCTGGTCAGACTGTCGAATTACCGTGTCCGCACGGTGGAGATCTCCGAGATACGCACCACCTTCGCAGGCGCCATGGAGATGCCGTATCAGGCCATGTACTGACAGTATTCGTACGTCTACTTCGTAGACTTGTAAACCTCAATGGTGTTCCTACTTTGAGCTCTTTGGCTTGTTCATACTTCGGAGACATCAGTGCCATTGAAGTCGGTGTCGAACGTCTTGTGAATGAATTGTGGTGTTGAATTGCTCGTACATGAAGATTGCTGTGTACATGTAACACTACCAAAGGTAATGCCTCCCTTACGCTTCACCTTCTCTGCTTTCTTCGCCGAACGCGAGCCATCTGGCTACTCGGTACAGCTTAGTCCTTCTTCGTAAGAGCACCGATGAAGAGCATCATCTCTTGGGTGCGGGCTCGTGCTTCCTCTTTGTCGCGGCGGGCACGCTCCTCCATCTCCAACTTCTCCTGGCGGCGCCCTTCTTCAGCTTCCGTCTTGTCCGCGAGGTAGCGCGCCTCACGTGCAGCAGCTTCGTCGCGACGCCGTAGATCTTCGTCCATGCGACGGGCTTTCGCTCGGCGCTCGTTTTTCTCCCGCATCATCATCATCATGTCGAAGACGTTGCCCCCCATGTTGTTGGAGGCTTTTCGAGGTCGCTCAGGCGATTCTTCAACGCTACGGTTGCTTTCGCAGCCCTCATTCGCTTAGCTTTAGTGTAGCTAGCCTCGACCAACTCATCGTCATCATCGTTGGCGCGCTTGCGGCCGGTGGTGTCGCGCAATTCGGCCAGGTCGATATATCCGAGTAGGTTGGAGGCGCTGCTAAGCTTCGGATATCGCTGCGCTTCCACTTCGTCGCGAGACAGACCGCCAACTGACTTTCCGGGTCGATCAGAAGTTGCAGTCCCGTGTCCCGTCGATGGGGTTGCAACAGGCTTCTGGAGCCGGGCAGAGCGCACCGGTCGCTGCTTTGATCGCGCCCCTGACGTTGATGAACGCGGGGTACTCGAAAATGCCTCCAACCCTTCGAGGGCTGTGCCCGCGTCTAGCAGACACGACACGTCTCCACCCCCCTCGCCCGTCTCGGTGGTTGTTGAGCCAGCGTCGGGGTCTCCCTCAGCCCCGTTCGACTCGTCGTGGTGCGTGCCTTCACTGCTCGCAATGCTACCGGTCGCGCTAATAGTGCTGTTGGCGCTGACAGCAGCGTCTCAGTCTGCGCGGGGGTCAGGGCGGAACCCCTCGCCACCCTCAAAGTCGAAGCATAGGTCAAAAGGCTCGGCGTTCTCGTCTTGATCCTCCTCATCGACTCCATAGTCCATGTCCACGATGTTGGCCTTCTCGTCGACGGCGCGCTTCATAAGCTTGGCCTCTTTGACGTGTGGCGGCATCTCTGCAACACCGGTGGACTTGCGGGTGCTGTACAGCATCTTGAATTTGCGGCGAAGACTTTCGTAGTCGCGTTCACCCACACTGCGCCCACGGTTGGAGTTGTAAGCGGCGGTGAGACGCTCCCATTCGTCTTTGCCAAGAGGAAGGTACTTCTCGACGAACGCCAAGAGTCGGCGCACTTCGTGCTGTTTGTAGTTCGTGCTACCCGAAAGCTTTGTCATCTAGACGTAGTATACGATCGCGTTAGGGCATCTAGGAGCACCACAAGAGCAGACGACCACGTGTAGCGTACCAGGGACGACGGAGGAGGAGGCTTGGGGGCGTTCGACGCTGGGGACTTGGTCAGGACTTGGCAAAAGTGAATATGATTGACTATCCGCAGTCAGCGATCCCCATCAGCACTGCAGGAGCCGGAGGTTTGGCGCTCTCACCACCATTGAAGTGTGGAGTTTGAAAACCTGCGTGCGAACCCAGGCGGTGGATTCGCGCGCAAAGTGATCTTGCACGGCAAATTCGAAGCTTGCCCTTTAACACGGGAACCGGGCTTCCATGTTGGCGCCAAACGTGCCTCTGCTGGCGTGGTTCATACGCCAAAGTTGATCTTTCCTTCTTTTTTCTAGCATCACAGGCAACTTCAACATCAAACAGGCTTGTTAAACATGAATTCAT
The DNA here is from genome assembly GCA_024679135.1 of Phytophthora foliorum. Taxonomy (NCBI): domain Eukaryota; phylum Oomycota; class Peronosporomycetes; order Peronosporales; family Peronosporaceae; genus Phytophthora; species Phytophthora foliorum. The sequence goes on from JAHWLE010001359.1 coordinate 11,280, forward strand.
GTGTGCTAGCTCCGTGCAGCATGCTTACCTACGCGCCAAATCGTCCTCTCTCGGTACATCTGTGTCTCCAAGCGAGCTAGCTACGGGTCGCGCTGGTCCTGAGTGGCGCGGTGGCGGCAATCGTCGAGGCCGCAGCGGCATACGAACCACATGTCATTGCACGTCGTGCGTCGTGGTGACCACGACAGTTGTTCGCCGTCCATTTGCCACCTCGCAGAAACCGGTCACGGGTGCGCACGAGTGGATTACAAACCTCATGAGGCCATCCGGATGCTAAGCGTTGATACCCACACGAATAGGGTGGCCGGGCGTTTCCGGCCTCTGCGTCATCACCAACCGATAGCCTTCATTCCGCGGACGGTTCACGCGCGACACGCTCACGTGTTCCAGCTCGCCCAAGTACTCGCCCAACACCTCACCGGCGTCGATGTGGCTCACAGCGACGACAGCTAGCTCTCTCGTTCTCGCGTTTCGCACCAGGCGAACCTTCGCCGATTCCCCCACGCCGTTTCCACACTTGCCCTCGTAGGGGCAACAACTCGAGTTGCAATACAAGTGCATCAACGAGTTCCTGCAGTGCCCTACTCGGCACGGAAAAGAGCAGTCGCACCAGCCGAAATGGGGCACTGCAGGAAAGACGATGCCAAGCGGGTTGTATTGCGCGCGGAGGTGGGCGACGCGAAATGGCCAGCGAGCTGGCACGAACCGGTCAAGATCGCGAGCGACGCGAGGTTGGGCAGGAAGAGCGGGTACAGGGCTAGTGCGCATCACCCCCGTC